>OVAN01000456.1:0-60084 GCA_900406275.1 Anastatica hierochuntica
GGCATCTGCTTCTTGGTGCCATCAGGAGCGGTGGTGTTCCGTGCGATGGAATACTTGTTCGTAATTGAGGCGGCATGACTGTCGCTCCAGTAGGCCTTGAGGCCGTTCCAGACCGCACCGGACATGAAATTGGGCTTCGTGTCGTCTCCCTTGACCCCAAACTTCTCCTTCCAGTCGGAGACGGTGTTGCAGAGCCTCAACTTCGCTCACGCGTAAAACTCGGCCTTGACCCCCTCGTTGATAGAGACGTCCCAATGCCACTTTTGCTGAAAAAAACAAAAAAAAATGGATTAAACATGCAATAAATATATATAATTATATATATAAAAATAACATAAAATAAAAAATAATAATAACAAATTTAAATATTACCGCGAAACACTTGAACCAAGTCTTCTTGATGTGCTCCAGCGTCGTCGACCAGTTGACGTGGGGCTCCGTAAAGTAGCCCTTGATTGTGTCGGAGATGGAGCGGTCGACCTTGTTGTCGACCCCGAACCTGCGAAAAAAACAAATAATTTTATAGCAGAAAAATTATGTAATGAGATATTAATACTGACAATCATTTGAAATTAAAACCTACCAAAAAATCCTAATGTCATCTCTGTCGGGATCGAGACGGGGTAGATGATCGTGACCAGACTGACGCATGATGTCTTCAACCGAAGATGAGCATAAGGGGCATGGGCCGGAACATCCAAGTTAGGATGTATGCCCCCACCGGCCCCGACTGCCTCTTCCGGGGCAGCTGGTGGAGGAGGAGGACCCTCTACTGCTGCTAGCGCTACAGCTGGCATTGCCGGTGGCAGCGGTGGCGGATGCGTCGGTGTGACCGACGATCTCGGTCTCGGGGTCGTCCGAGAACCCATGCCAAACGGAGATGAAGAGGACGTTGAGGCTCCCGTCTGTCGAGCCTCTACCTCCTGGTCCGCCATGAACTGAAGGTAATGCGGCCGGACATGTGTAGGAGGAGTCATACTAACTAAAAAAAAATCCTGATTAAATTTAAAATTCTAAAGTTTAAAATTAAAATTGATGTTGTAAAGACTTGTAATTTTTTGACAGCTTGTAAAGTTTAAAAGATTTCAATCACAATTTATAATTTTAAATTAAAGTCCTAGATGACAGTTTTACAATTTTTTAAATCCTAAATGACACTTTTACAGCTTTTAAGTTTAAAAGTTTATAATTTTTTAGTCACACTGTTAAAATTTTAAAAGTCCTAAGTTTTTTCAATCACATTTTAAAAGTTTGACAGTAATTAATTACAGTGGTAGTTAAAAAAACCTTAAATTGTAAATTCCAATCCTAAATCTATATTTCAATCCTAAAACTAAATATATAGTATCAAATCCTAATTCTATAATATGTAAAATAATTTAAAAGATAGAGAAAAAAATTTACTTTATTAGAGAGGATTGAGAGGATTAGGGTAGAGAGAGAAAGAGAGAGGTTGAGTGTGAAATGCAACAAAATGAAGAGAAGATCTCGTCGACTATATATAGATTTTTGCTTCGTCGTTATTTAGCGACAAATTTACGACGAATCGTCGTAAATTCATTGTCCAAAAAATAAATAATTTTCGCGTTTCTCACTCGAGGGAAAATAAAATGATTTGGGTTTTTTTTTCAATCGTCGTTAATTCGTTGTTATTTAACAACGAATTAACGACGATTTGTACGTATGTACTTTTCGTAAAACCTCATACGTGATACCGCATACAAACAAACACCTGATGATATTGACAGTTTAGGGTTTAGAGATTCATTTTAAACAACGAATTAACAACATAATTGAAGAAATCGTCGTTAATTCGTTGTTACAAAACAACGAATTAACGACGATTAATTGTGTAAACTACCAAATTTATTCAAACATACAATTGTACTGCTCAATTTAGGTCGGGAACCATGTATTACTACTTATGTCCAACATTGCAAGGTTTTAGGGGAAAAAAATTCACAACTATCGCTTATAAAAATGTCTTATACATTTCGATGTCAAATATGTTGTGTTTTCAAACGATGTTGTCCAAATGACATGATTTTCAAATTTCAATGTTCGAAATACTTGTATTGGTTCTTATAGGCATAATGTTCTTTTCATGGTTGAGTAGTAGTCAAATTTGGTAATCGAGATATCGATTTGGGGTTTAGGGTTTGAAGCTGAAATCTTTGTTATTTAGTTGTTACATCGAATTAAATACTATAACATATTTAACGACGATGTACGACGATTTTTTCATTAAAAACTTATTAACAAACATTTGACAACTTATTAACAATATTTGTTCAATAACTTATTAACACTATTTGTTCAAAGACTGAATTAAATAAGTTAACTATAAGTAGATTAACACTATTTATTCACACTATTTATTCAATAACTTATTATTATTATTTGATCCTCTACTTGATCGCCCGTTAGATACACTGGTGGAGGCTCACGAACAATTTTGTTCTTTCTAAACAATCTTCTATTTCTTCTGTACGGGTGGTTGATAGAAAGAAATTGACGGTGACAGTCAAACCAGCTTGTTTTTCTACCATGCTTTAGTTGAAATGCATTCGTACGATGCATGGAGTAAGGGCAAGACAACCGTCCGTGCGTTGTTCAACCTGACAACATCCCATACGCAGGAAAGTCGCTTATAATCCACATAAGCACTGCACACACCGTAAAATTTCTTCTCCTCGAACAGTCATACATGCGAACTCTGGTATGCCATAATTGATTCAACTCCTCGACTAAAGGCTGTAGAAAAAGATCAAGTGATCGTTTTGGATGGTTAGGGCCAGGGACTAATATACTGAGAAATATAAATTCTCTTTGCATATACATCTCTGGTGAGAGGTTATATGGCGTAACGATTACGGGTCACAAAGAATATTGTCTACCTGACATACCAAATGGACTAAATCCATCTGTACATAAACCAAGATAAACATTACCTTTTGTCTAGCAAAACCGGGGTGTATCGTGTTAAAGTGTCTCCATGCTTTTGCATCTGATGGGTGGGTGACCTCTCCATCTAACTGTGTATGTTCCGCATGCCACCTCATTGATGCCGCTGTCCTTTTCCGATTGAAACATTCTTTTTAATCTGTCAGTTATAGGGAGATACCACATCCTCTGGTATGGTATCCTCTTCCGACCAACTCCTTATGGCCTAAATCTTGGCTTTTTGAAAAAACGACATTCTTCAAGAAGCTTATCATCATCTTTCCAAAAAATCATACAATTATCCACACATACATCAGTCGATTCAAATGGCAGACCAAGACTAATAACCAACTTTTGTATCTCATAATACGTTTCAGCAGCCAAATTATCAGGAGGTAGATACTCTTTAAACAAATCAGCCCAATCATCCATGCATACTTCAAGTAAGTTATAATATGTTTTTATATTCATCATCCTAGCAGCTAATGACAATTTACAGTGTCCTTCTCTACATCCAGCATATAACGGTTGATTTGCAGTATTTAACATGTCGTAGAGTCTTTTAGCATCTAAATTTGGTTCTTCAACAATGTTATCATCATATGCGAATGCAGCAGTATTTGCTTGATGAGGAAATGCATTTGTAACCATCTCATTAATNGTCCTATCGTGTTGATTATAATCATTATGATGAAGATAATTACCAAAGTCATAATTATGATCATGCCTATCAGCAGGTTCAACATTTTCTACGGATTGATGGTGATAGTTACTACTACTGCTACTACCAACATTACCCCAATGTCCTTCCCCATGTTGAAACCATATGAAATATTGTGGTATAAATCCTCTATTTAACAAATGCTTCCAAATATTTTCAATAAGAATGAACCGAGTATTCTTGCATTTTCTACATGGACAGAACATCTTACCACTTTCGATAGTGATCAGAAGATTTGCCGCTTGATGCATGAAAATTTCAAGACCTCCGAGGAACTCTTGAGTCACCGATCCCTCTCCATCTCTATGCATGTACATCCATCGTCGGATATCGTATAGATCTCCAGACATTTTTTGTTTTCCCTTTGTGTTTGATGAGAGAAAGAATTTGTGAGGTGTGATTTGTGGTGAAAATGAATGAGGTATTTATAGAAATGTCATAAATTTTACCATCGGATTTACTTCGGGAATTAACAACGAATTAACATCGATTCTTTTTGCTACAAACAAACAACCATTTAACATCGAATTAACAACCAAATATTCCGTTGTAAACTATTAGGTACTCCTAAAAAATAAACGTTTTTCGCATACCATAATATTCACCTTCAATTTATTGTTAATTAGTTGTAAAAGATTCCGTTGTAAATTCGTTGTTAATTGACGAGAATGTTACGACGATGTTTTAAAAAAATGTAAAATCGTCGTAACTGTGTCGTAACATTCCTACTATTTAACGACGATTATTTTTTCCATCGTTACATCATCGTTAATATGTCGCTAATTAACGACGATGGTATGTCGTCATTAATTTTCGTTGTTAATACACCGGTTTCTTGTAGTGAAAGGACTTAAGATGGAATAGATGCATATAATTTTTATGGAAGCCTGTAGAGTGTAGAATATTGTATAAAATTAAAAGCTATTTTTTGTCAACATTAAAAGCCAATTTTATCATTAGAATAATTGGTATATAATTTTATTGCATACATCCAAAATCATATATAATTTCTATTCGGTAAAATATTTTTTTAATTGATAAAAACTCTAAGATTTTAATCGAAATCGATCCTATGCGGTTTTGTTGATGTTCAGATGGAATTTTTGTGTTACTTTTAATTATTTCAACCAACTGTGGTTCTTGGATTTATGGAATGAGTTAGAAACTCAACTGGTGTATTTAACTATAAGTTTTAGACGTGTGTTCCTTTTATTTGTAATTATTTTTTGGTCAAAAGCAGTTTTGTTTGAAATAAGTAAGGACAATGTGCTAAGAAAAGTGTTGGTGAAAACATGGTTATGTGATTCATCTTCTGTATGTAGTTCAATGAATCAAATCCGATGAAAGGAATATTGGCTTTCTTTACAATGTTACATGAAGAAGCATGGGAACGAGTGAGTATGTGTGTCAAAGTGATGAAAAGTGGTCTTTTTGGGCTTAAGATTTGGGTAAGCTCTGGTTGTAAGGATAAAGTGATGATTCTCGGATTTTTAGAAATAGGTTGGGCTATATCGATCTGGGTGCTCTTTAAGCTTCGACGGGTCAACAAATGACATGGCTATGTTTCGAGCACTCAAATGGATTTTAATATGCATGGAAAGGTGGCTCTCTTGAAACCACTGGCACGTCCATGAAGATTATGAGCTGGAACTGTCATGGTCTAGAGGGTGACTTGACAGGAGATATTTTACGGGACTTATGGAAAAGATTTAAACCTGATATATTGTTTTTGTCGGACACTAAACAATCAAGTGTACTTTTGGAAAATTTTCAACTTCATTTTGGTTATGATCATTTGTATACGTTTGATCCTATAGGATCAAACGGATGTCTAGCTATTTTATTCAATAATGAAATAAAGCCGGAAGTTCTTTTATCTACTAATCGCATTATTGATGTTACTGCTTCTATTTATGGATTCAAAGTTTCTATTTCCTTCGTTTATGGGGAACATGTGGCTGCAGAACGGTATAAAATTTGGGATGAATTGATGAAATAGGAACACAACGACTATCTCCTTAGATGATGATCAGTGGTTTAAATGAACTTACTGGAAACCATGAAAAAAGGGGGAAAAATGAGATCGACAACATCTTTTGACTTTTCAACCATATGCTTGGGCATTGCGGAATGATTGAATTTTCGTGCTCTGGAGATCAAGTTTCATGGAAAGGAACAAGAATCAAACAAAATATCCACTGCAAATTGGACAAAGCGGTAGGTAATGAGGATTGGCACAATGTGTTTAAATACTCGAAGGTCGAATATTTGGCTAGAATAGGTTTGGATCATCGACCGATTCTAATGACTTTTAATTACAAGCCGTAAAGATATCGTAATCATTTTCAATTTGATAAAAGATGGATTAGTAAGGAGGGATTGGCAGAGGCCATAGAAACTGGATGGAAGCGAACGAGGAATCTCAGGGAACCCATGTTTATGGATAAAATACAAAATTATCGGAATTCCATCTCTTGGTAGAGGAAGAATAATGTTTTACCAGGCAAAGAAAATTTGGAGGTTTGACATGCTAAATTGGAGGAGGCTCAAAATGATGACTCCATAAATCCAGAGACTATCGTACAAATTAAGGGGAAACTGCAGGAAGCATATAGAGATGAAGAAATATACTGGAAACATAAAAAGTAGGAATTTATGGCTGAAAGAAGGAGATATGAATACAAAAAATTTTCAAGCTTCGACAAAACAAAGACGAGCACGAAATCGGATCACATGTTTATTTAATATGCAAGGAAACTGGAATGAACCACCAGAAGGAATGGAGAAGATAGCAATCGAATATTTTGATGAGCTATTTATACCTGCTATGACAGGTGATTGCTCACCAGTTCTCCAGAAATGTTGTACATGTTATTATGGATAATATGAATCAGACATTAACTAGGAATGTTACGGAGGCGAAAGTAAAGAAGGAATTATTTTTGATGCATCCGGAGAAAGCTCCAGGACCAGATGGAATGACAGTATTGTTTTTACAAATATATTGGGGAGTCTTAAATGATGATTTGGTCAAGTTGGTTCATAATTTTTTCACGTCAGGTAGATTTGATGATCGTCTAAATGAGACGCATATTTGTCTCATACCAAAGACACATGACCCAAAAAAGATGACGGAGCTCAGACCAATAAGTTTGTGTAACGTGAGCTACAAAATTATTTCTAAAATTTTGTGTCTGCGGTTAAAGCATATAATTCCCCGAGTTATTTCAGAGACACAATCAGCGTTCGTTTCTGAGAGATTAATTACGGATAATATTTTAATAGCTCAAGAAATGTTTCATGGGTTACGTGCCAATCATGCATGCAGATATGAATTTATGGCCATAAATACGGATATGAGTAAAGCTTATAACCGCATAGAATGGCCTTTCCTGGAAGCAGTCCTTATACGGATGGTGTTCGATAATTTGTGGATTTCTTGGTTGATGTGGTATGTTCGATCAGTGTCATATAAGGTTCTATTTAATGGACAACCGATATGACACATCGTTCCACAAAGAGGACTCAGGCAAGGAGACCCTCTATCACCATATTTGTTTATTATATGTACAGAAGTGCTAATTGTCAATATAAAACGGAAGGAAATGAACAACGCTTTAACATGGGTTAAGATAGCAAAACATAGTTCGGCAGTGTCACACTTATTATTTGCGGATGATAGCCTCTTCTTTTGTAAAGCGGAGGATACACAATGCCAAGTAATCTTGGATGTCTTACAGGATTATGGGAATGCCTCATGTAAAGTCACTAATTTTGACAAATCATCAATTATGTTTGGCAAGAATGTCCCAAAACAGACAAAAAATATGATAAAAGCTAGAATGGGCATTATGAAAGAAGGTGGTATGTGATCATACTTAGGAATCCCTGAAAGTCTAGGAGGCTCAAAAAGCCAGATTTTCAATTATGTTATGGAACGTTCAGGAGACCGAGTCAATGGTTGGTCCTCAAAGTTCCTATCAAAGGGGGGAAGGAAATTCTTATTAAATCAGTTGCCTTTGCACTCCCCAATTATATAATGTCATGCTTCAAGCTCTCCCAAGGTTTAACTACAAAGTTAACTGGTGCAATTTCCCAATTTTGGTGGAGCTCCGATGGATTTAACCGCAGTCTCCATTCTGTTGCATGGGAAAACTATGTGTTCCTAAGGATGAAGGAGGTTTAGGCTTTAAATCTCTGGAAGACTTTAACACAATGTTATTGGCCAAACAGTTATGGAGACTCATTCAGTTTCTTGACTCATTGGTCACCCTGATATTAAAAGGTAGATGCTACAAGAAGTTCCATCCCTTACAGGCTAAGAAGCCGTATTCTATGGAGAAGCATTATTGCTACACAAGAATTACTCAGACAAGATGTCCGTGTAAGGATAGTCTATGGGATTAACACATCAGTATGAAATGACCAATGGATACCGGATATGCGGCCACGACCAGCATGTGGACCGAGAAGTGACTGGCACCCTACTCTTGAGGTGCATCATTTAATAGATCCCACAACAAGGCAGTGACGCGTATCAACTCTACGACAGCTTATGGTACTAGAGAATGTAGATTTAATTCGGGTATCCAACCAAGTCGTTTTCCAACAAATGATGACCTGGTATATAATTTTAAAAAATCGGGTCAATATACAGTTAAATCGGGATATCATATTCTCCACTCAATGGAGGTAAACCGAATAAATAATTATGGTTGGGGGCCAAGTTAGGTTGTTCTAAAGACATATGTATGGAAGACCATATGCCCTCTTAAAATACAACATTTTATATGGCAAATGCTCATAGGGAGCCTTGCAGTAACTACATGACTTGTAATAAGGGATACAATGTGATACTAGGTGCAAGCGTTGTGGTACCTCTGATGAAACGATCAGTCACATATTTTTTGAATGCCCATCAATTGTACAAATTTGGGCAATTTGCACAAATTCGGCACGCCTAGAGAGTTTCCCAGCGAAATCGATTTATTTAATATGGATTATCTTTTTTGGAGAAACCCTCTACGAAATATGGATCAGGATAGTCATGATATTTTACCATGGATTTTGTGGTTTATATGGAAAGCAAGGAACCAAAATGTTTTCCAAGGGACACAATTAGACATCGGAAAAATCCAGAGAAATGTAGAAACTGAATTCCTAGCCAGGAAAGAAGCACAAATACTATGACTACCACCCAAACATCTGATAACACAAGGGTTAGGGAACCTAATGAAATCTATTGTCGGTTGGATGAATCATGAAAAAAACAGGATCCCACTTCGGGTCTTGGATGTGTTTGTTTAGATGGAGATGATAAGATAATATTACTTGGGGCAAAATGTCATCGAAGGAGCTTGTCACCTTTATATTCAGAGATGAAGGCATTATTGTGGGCGATGTCAGAGATTCGAAATAAAGGGATAAACTGCCAACATTTCGAGACAGACTGCATGGAACTCATCACAATCACTCAAAAACCAGAAGACTAGCCAACTTTCTGTACACTCATTCAAGATTTCTAAAGATTACAAGAATATTTCTCAGATTTCTCCTTATCTGGTATTCCGCGCAAGAAGAATTTGCAGGCAAATTGTTTAGCTCAACGCATTCAAATTTTATTTTATGATTTAATATTTGTAGACACTAAGCTTCCTAGTTGGGTTTCCAACCATGGAGTGACGTTTTAATTTGTGTGGTTGCAAAAAAATCGAAATAAAAAAGTCATAAGTTTAAGTAAGTTATTTTAATTCTTAATTTCTAAACTAGCACTAATAAAATTTTATGCTTTCTTTGATAAAGCTATTACTGTTCCATCAAAAGTCAACCATTAAATATTCATCGCTAGTGAAACTCCACGTTTGACTTTTTATAGAAGTGAAATGACTTAATCAACGAAATTATAAATTTATGTTTACTAGATTTTGATTCGCGCCAAGCACGAGATTATAAAATTTAGTAGGATAAACATTTGTATTAATGTTGTATTTTTTATAGTATAGTAAGCTAGCATTTCATATTTATTAATTACAAAAGTTATGCTATATATATATATATATATATATATATATATATATATACCAAATGTTTTGTTAGGGGGGGAAATGAGTTTTTAGTNAAATGAGTTTTTAGTTCGAGTTTGGTTCAGGTAAATCAGGTTTTCGGTTTTTCTTGAGTTTATGATACATTCAGATATTTTGAAAGCTTGGTTTGCTTTCAGTTTAATTCATGTATTTTGGTGAAGAAATGATATGTATTTCAGTTGTTTCTGATATTTTGAATATTTCGAATATTTTTTCTCTTAGATATTTTTCGGGTATTTCCGTGGTATTTCTTATAATTTTTGGTATTTTGTGTATTTTTATTATGTTTAAAAATAATTAAGTTTAAAAGATGTTAGAAATAGAATTAATATCTTATTTTGATTTGAATTCAGATTCGATTTCAATTATTTCCGTTCTTGAGTTGAAAATTCACTGCTATTTTTAAATAATGATTCAGATTACGGATCAATTTTTATTGGTTCTAGTCGGTTCGATTTTTCTGGTTCGGATACTTTGCACATTCTAATTTTTTATGAAATATTTTAGAGAGATATTGTAATGTAATGTAAAATTTAAAATTTTAATTGTGGTGAAATATTATATAAGGTTCAAATTCATAGTGTAGTTTTGTTAACCGTATTTTAGTTTGTTTCAAATTAAAAATAATGTGAAAAAGTGTATGTTATTAAATTATATAGATATTAAAGACTATTCTCCAGATTGTATTCACCAATCTAATCTCAAATAATATAGTCAAATCTTTATATATCTACATAGTCCATGTTGCTATTTCAAAATATCTCAAATGATAATTTTCCATCCTCTAATTGTTTCAAATTCATTTTGTCATTGTCACATAATTAAATAGTGTTTACTTGTATCTTAAATCACTCTTTGTTTGACATCGGTGCCAAGCACGAAACTAAAAAATCTTTAAAAAATAATGATGTAATTAGTTTAAAAGTGATTTAATTATATATATTTAATGCTATATGAAAAATTTGGATTGATTGTTTTTGTAACTAACTTATATTTATAAAATTTGATATCTATAAATAAATGATACAATTACCGCTTAGGATTTGGTTGCCTCTAATATTTGTTCTAGCTTGCCCCAAAGATTCATATGATTTTTTATTTATAACGGTATAGTGAAAGAAAAACATGAATTTGAATATTCAAGTTTTAGGTTTATATATTCAAACTTATAGTTCTTAGATACATTGAAATACTTAAAATTTATACGTTTAGTACATATTATAAATATTTTTATATAAAAATTCATTAAAATATTAATTTTATTTTTCAAATATATCAAAATTATTTTTTAAATATAATATTTAAAAAATGTAATTTTAATAATTTTTTAAATATGTAGTATTTATGTTAATTTGTTTATTTATTGATTATTGATTTTAGATATAATCCGAAAATTTTCAAATTATATTGCTTCAGTAAAATTTCAATATTGTATCTTAGATTCATGATTTCACGATTTCAGTAGTTATGCTAGTTTTTTATTTTTAGATTATTGATTTGAATTCGATCCATGTAATTGCTAATAATATGATATTAAGTAGAATTTCTTTCATATAATTTCTAACGACCGTAGTAGATTTATGATCGTATTTAGTTATTCAAATTTATCCCAACTATAATTCAAAACTTGTTAAAACAAATATTAACCACAAAGTGGTATTAAAAATAATTATTGTGTAAAGTAATTTTTATTTGTATCTACACTAACAAATAAGTAAACTTGACATGAAATGATTAATTGCTACAGATTTAATTATATCGTGTTATGTAATATGTAAATGCAATATTTAGGTTGTATTTGAATTTATAAAATCTATATTGGATTTATATTATAAAACTAAAGATTATTATAGATATTTCCACTAAAATAATATTTTATTAAATGAAATATTATTGGTGGAATATGATCACATGTTTATTAATTTTCTCTATGAGCAGCGTATATGATTTTTCTGCTTTATTTTCTCTCTCATTCTTTTTTTCTGTTTCATTTTATCTCTTCGTCTCTTCAATTAATATATAATATTAGATAGTTGAAGATTGAAATGCCTCGTTTTTGAATTGAGATTTTTATTGGTTTAAATTTGGAATTTGGAGATTTTTTGATAACATAATCCCTATTTTTAGCGAATTTAATATCATTCTGTTAAGTGATAACCTTATTTTCTTAGTTTTCCCTGAAAAAATATCTTCAGTTGTATATATAAAGTATAAACACACACATCAGAAGCAAATTTCTCTTTCATTGCTTCAGTTCTGCTGCATCTAATCATCTGATCTGGTAAATATTCTTCTCCTCCCTCTTCCTCCCATTGATTTTGATCTTTTCTTTCAAAATCTCGAAATCGATTTTCGTTAAGTCTTTTGCTTCTTCCCTTAATTTTAAAACTTTTTTTTTCTTATATTGAGTTTTCTCGGCCATAATTTTTCATTTAAATTCTATCCACTTTTTTTTTCTACACAATCCTTATAAAGGCCATAGCCCTTAACATACCGCTTTGTTTTATGTGAATCATTATAGAAGAAAGTGCTCTTAGGGTTTATAGTCGGAGGTGTTAGATTGATTTAGGGATTTGGGTGTTAAGTTTTGATGGCTCGATTGATTATTCCTTGTCGAAGTTCGTCTCTTGCGAGGGTCAATCTTCTGGGTTTGCTCTCTCATGCTCCTGTGATTACACTCTAAATCTCTTTGTTTTCTTTTGATTTTACAACACCATTTCTTTTTGTGTCACTGTTCGTATTTAAGTGTTCATTTCCACTGAGTTACTTTCACCTTTTGTTTTAATTATCTTAAACGCTCTCTTACAGCTTCCTGTTAGAAGCAGTTCCATTCCATTTCGTAATTCGGCCAAGAGACTTGCACAATACAGACGGTTTCTTACTTCCGAGGTTTGTGTTTCTTTTATCAAGCGCTGAACTAATTTACACAGAGAATGATCTTTTCTTTGTCTCAGGCTACTTGTTTGAGGAAGGCTCGGTTTCCACCTCTTTCTGTCGATGTAACTAGCTCTATCCTTCCCTTATGATCATTTAAACCCAACTATTATTAACTATTGCATATTTTTGTCGTATTATCTGTTTTATATGTTAGAGATTCAAGCAAAACAGCAGGAGGCTGATTTGCTCTGTTGCCACTGAATCAGTTCCAGATAAAGTTGAAGAATCCAAAATGGATGCACCTAAAGAAATATTTCTCAAGGACTACACCAAGCCTGATTACTACTTTGAAACTGTATGCTAGCCTCTTTTATAACTCCAAATCGAGTACCTGACTAGGATTGTGATTATGAACAACCATTGTTCTGATCTGGACCTTTTTGTTTGTTTGTTTAGGTGGATCTGAGCTTCTCTCTAGGTGAAGAGAAAACAATTGTTAGCTCTAAAATCAAGGTTACCCCTCGAGTTAAAGGTATGAGAGTCAAGTACATTACTGATGCTTGAATCAACAGTTTCTGTAAGCTTAAAAATCATTTCTTTTTGCATGCTCTTTATATAGAGCTTAATGGTGGATTTATGCCTTTTTCCCCTCACATTGCATTCTGAATAAGTATTCTGTTGGCCAGGATCTTCTGCGGCGTTGGTCTTGGATGGACATGACTTGAAGCTACTTTCAGTCAAGGTTGACGGGAAGCTTCTTAAGGTATCCACTTAATGCTTAACCTTGTGAATTTTTTTTGCATCTCTAGTCTCTCGTCATTCTTATATTACATATTATTGTAATCTTTGAAAAAGCAACTCAGTTGAAAAGCATAAGTTACTGAGTTTCCTCTATTTACTTGATTTCTCTTTTAATATCTGGTTTGCTTTAATTAGGAAGGAGACTACCAGTTGGACTCTCGCCATCTCACCCTTCCCTCACTTCCAGCTGCGGAGTCCTTTGTTTTGGAGATTGATACTGAAATATACCCCCACAAGAATACTTCACTTGAGGTTAACTTACTTTACTTCCGTTCCTTTTTTTATTTCTCTTTAAAATCTCAACGGCATAAAGCTCTCTTTTAATTTTTTTAATTTTCTTGTTTTTAGGGGCTTTACAAGTCTTCTGGGAATTATTGCACACAGTGCGAAGCAGAGGGTTTCCGCAAAATAACATTTTACCAGGTTGGTTGCGACTTTAGGTTTATAAGATAATTGTTGTTAAAACAGCACACTTGATATTCTTACATTGTGATTTTAATATGCAATGATTAGGACCGTCCTGATATTATGGCAAAGTATACATGCCGTGTTGAAGCTGACAAGACTCTTTACCCTGTGTTATTGTCCAATGGAAACCTCATTTCTCAAGGAGATACAGAGGTTTGTGAAATGCCTTTTTGTCTGCTAAGTGTCTTCTCAGTTTGGTCTTGCTGAAAGCGTATGTATTCATTGAAACGAAGGGCGGTCGGCACTATGCTTTATGGGAGGATCCATTCAAGAAACCGTGCTATCTATTTGCTCTGGTGGCTGGACAGCTAGTTAGCAGGGTTGATACTTTTACCACACGCTCTGGTAGGCAGGTATCTCTGAAAATCTGGACTCCTGCAGAAGATGTGCCAAAGACTGCTCATGCCATGTATTCTCTGAAGGCGGCCATGAAGTGGGATGAGGATGTAAGTACTCTCAGAGTTTCGAATATATTGCATTTGCTTGTTAGTTTACTGAATCTGATTTTAGTTTTTGTGTAACCTTTTTCTCTAGGTTTTCGGCCTTGAGTATGACCTGGATCTCTTCAACATTGTCGCCGTTCCAGATTTTAACATGTATGAACATATAGTGGATTCAGTCCCAGTTGATAGTATTGTTCCATTTGCTAGTATATTCTTATTGTCGAGAGAAGTTCACGCTTCCATGTCTTGTATGTCTTATTATTGTCGAGACCTGACAAAGTGATTGATTTCTTCTGCTTGATTTCAGGGGAGCCATGGAAAACAAGAGTTTGAATGTAATTCAACCTTGCTCCATAAGGAATAACGTACTTATGTTCTAATATATTTTGATGGTAATCCGTGAGCTCTACCTTGCAGATTTTTAATTCCAAGCTTGTCCTAGCCTCTCCAGAAACCGCAACAGACGCAGATTATGCTGCAATTTTGGGAGTTATTGGTCACGAAGTATGTAAATCTTTCCATATGTTGTGTACTGATATCTTATTTATGTTTAATTTATTGTTGAATGAACATATCTTTCATTGTTATTTCTTGTGCAGTACTTCCACAATTGGACCGGAAACAGGTCAGTTTCATCCATTTTTTAATTATGTTTGACAATTCGCGCAGATTGAATATTGTGATTTTGTTATTCTTATCATTTGAGTTTCTAGGCTTGTCTGTACAGTAAATCTCACAAAATAAACATTTTACTATGCGGCCTGGTATATGACTAAAACTCTATTTGTAATGACAGGGTGACATGCCGTGACTGGTTTCAGCTTAGTCTAAAGGAAGGACTTACTGTCTTCCGTGATCAGGTACATTTATCCTTTGCTTTTCATTGATGGGATTTTTCCTGTATCTGATGACTAAACTGCTCTATTCTGTACAGGAGTTTTCATCTGATATGGGAAGCCGTACTGTAAAGCGCATTGCTGATGTTTCAAAGCTTCGAATCTATCAGTTCCCCCAGGTACTTTTATTTTGTATTCCTTTGAGGCCTCTATATGGGTTTGTTTCGTTTTTTTCTCATGCCAAATCCCCTGTGACTTGATATATAAGGATGCTGGTCCTATGGCACATCCTGTTCGCCCACATTCATACATCAAGGTCAGAGACTCTCATGTTTCACCGTAAATTTTTGATGTTACACATTATTGTAAGTATTGATAAATACAGCTCTTTTTTCTTTCTCTGGCAGATGGACAATTTCTATACAGGCAAGTTTCTGTTCACATGAAACTTTGGGATTCCATTACTGCATTTTATTATGTTAATCATAGTATTTGTCCCACTCTAACATACTTGTGTTTTTGTAACCCTTTGAAACCTGCATTACGTCTCTGGCCATCTCCTACTCTCTCTTTCAGTGACGGTAGGACCTAAAGATTCTATTTCATTTGCCGTTTTATTTCCTATCAATCCCATATATATACTGATTCTGATAGAATGAACTGTTTTCTGTTGTCTTTTCAGGTTTATGAAAAGGTTTGTCTCTTTGATTATAGCGTCACTGTTATATGCAGTAAGCAAAAAGCCCTAGTTGACTTTATACTGTTTCCTAGGGAGCTGAGGTTGTGAGGATGTACAAAACTCTACTAGGAAGTGAAGGGTTCCGAAAGGTTGCTTTTCAATACTGTTTTTGTGGAAATCCAATAGCGAGGTTTTATGCCGTGCACCATCTGATCATCTCTATTTGTACATGCATTTTAGGGAATTGATCTCTACTTTAAAAGGCATGATGAGCAAGCTGTGACTTGTGAAGACTTCTTTGCGGCTATGCGTGACGCAAACAATGCAGATTTTGCTAATTTCTTGCAATGGTAAGTCAGATTTATATTTTGGAATTTCTTGCGAAGATTCATGCTTTTATACTTGTAAGACGCACAATATACAACATTTTAGGTACTCTCAAGCTGGAACACCAGTTGTCAAAGTGGTTTCCTCTTATGATGCTGAAGCTTGCACTTTCTCTTTGAAATTCAGGTTTTATTTCTAAAATTTTGCTATTCTACACCAAACTTGATGCCCTTCCTTTAAAGTTGAACCTTGATGAATCTTGCCTGTATTGGTTTTGTTGTTGACGCATTGCGTTGCTTTGCAATTGATCACTTTCCACAGCCAGGAGATACCTCCGACTCCTGGGCAGCCAACAAAAGAGCCAACATTTATTCCAGTCGTTGTTGGTCTTCTGGATTCAAGTGGGAAAGAAATTACCCTTTCCTCTCTTTATCATGATGGTACTCTTCAGACAATTTCAAGCAGCAGCACAATACTCCGAGTGACTAAGGTCAGCACAATTCTTCTCTGCATAAAGATTGCCCTCCACTTTTTTTTTACATCCAATGTCTTCAAATTTTTTTGAACCTTTTGTCCTGATCTTCTTCATTGATTTTTCCTGATTTATGTCTTGTTGTGTACAGAAAGAAGAAGAGTTTGTGTTCTCTGATATATTAGAGAAGCCTGTTCCATCCCTATTTAGGGGATTCAGTGCCCCAGTACGTGTTGAAACTGATCTCTCTGATGATGACATGTTCTTCCTCTTAGCCAATGACTCGGATGAATTCAATCGGTATAACCTCTCTATAACATATTAGTTCTTCTCTTTGCTCTCTTGTATGTTCAATAATTCCTTTTCTCTTTCTGTATTTTTAGGTGGGAGGCTGGTCAAGTTCTAGCAAGGAAGCTCATGCTAAACCTAGTTTCTGATTTCCAGCAAAATAAACCATTGGTTCTAAACCCAAAATTTGTGCATGGACTTGGCAGTTTGCTTTCTGACTCAAGCTTGGATAAGGTATGGCTCTGACATTACCAAATAATCATACAAGTGTAGATTACGACTTTGTGTTCCTTATCTATTTTGCAGGAATTTATAGCGAAAGCAATAACATTGCCTGGGGAAGGAGAGATAATGGACATGATGGCCATTGCGGATCCTGATGCTGTTCATGCTGTTAGAAAGTTTGTTAGAAAGCAACTTGCATCTGAACTTAAAGCTGAACTTCTAAAGACAGTATGTCTTCTTGTATCCACGTAATGAACCATTCGTTGTTTTTTCACTGAAACGTCTCGGTGTTTTTTCTTTTTGCGCAGGTAGAGAACAATAGAAGCACAGAAGCTTATGTCTTTGATCACCCAAACATGGCTAGGCGTGCTTTAAAGAACACAGCACTAGGTTTGTATTCCAAATTTAAAGAAGGGAGAAGCTCCGTTTCTCAAGTCGCTAATGTCGTTATTCTTCGAAATACTGCAGCTTATCTTGCATCTCTGGAAGAACCATCATTTACGGAGCTTGCTTTGAGTGAATACAAGACAGCCACCAATTTGACCGATCAGTTTGCAGCTTTGGCAGCTCTTGCTCAAAACCCGGGTAAAACTCGCGATGATGTTCTTGCTGACTTCTATAACAAGTGGCAGGGCGATTACCTGGTATGGGATGGATCTTAATTTCACAAATTTGCCTCCGAGATTGATTTTAATATATGTCAGTACTTAGATTTATTGGATTCTGATATCTCAGGTTGTTAATAAATGGTTCCTTCTTCAATCAACATCTGATATACCTGGTAATGTGGAGAATGTTAAGAAGCTTTTGGATCACCCAGCTTTTGATCTGCGTAATCCAAACAAGGCAAGTGAATGAATACTCAACACTCTCATCTCACTGATTAAGAACCAACTCTGTTTTTTTTTACGATGCTTATGATGAAACCAAGCAATGAATACTCAGGTTTATTCGCTTATTGGTGGGTTTTGCGGTTCACCGGTGAATTTCCATGCGAAAGATGGATCAGGCTACAAATTCTTGGGTGATATCGTTGTGCAGTTAGATAAATTGAATCCTCAGGTTAAACTCCTGCATCGACTGTGTGTGTTGCAGTTATTTCCCACTCTTGACAAAAAGAATAACCTTTTTCTTCTTTGAGTGTGAGTGTAGGTTGCTTCTCGTATGGTGTCTGCTTTCTCGAGGTGGAAGCGTTACGATGAAACCCGACAAGCTCTAGCGAAGGTAAAAATGCAAAATCCGAGTCTTGAATATTCTATGACAGGATGTATTGGTCTTGAGATATGATTGGGTCTGATGAATGCGAGAGAAGACGATGTGTAGACTAAAGTTGGTGATGGTGTGTGTGTTGCAGGCACAGTTGGAGATGATAATGTCAGCAAATGGATTGTCTGAGAATGTCTTTGAGATTGCCTCTAAGAGTTTGGCTGCTTGAGAGAGTCCAGTCAAATTAAAGAAAATAATCCTTTTAAAGACATTCAGTTACTGAGAGAATAAACAAATAATGTTTTAAATTATAATTTTTATCACAGACCTTCTTAAACACACATATACTACGGATCATGTGTTTTTTTTTTGGGTCAGAGGATCATGTGTTTTTCTTTTCTAAATTGAGCATTATATTCGTATTATTAGGAGCGGTTAATTGGTTTTAAGACGTCATAAAACTCAACTCTATTGCACCCAGTTGTGTTTGGTCGGTTTATAGAACTTACAGATTAATCGAAGAAACAACCCTTGCGCTACTAACTGGATTTAACAGGCAATTATCTCTTATCTGTTTGGTAGCTGAACTATGTTTTGTGTGTTCATATTCTTCCGGTTAAATCGCCACCAATGCCTGCCTACCTTCGATTTAACCGTGAAAATCTATCGCGCAAACTCCTCCGATTCTCTACAATTTTTTCTGTCATTCATTTTTTGCTTTTGTCGATCACCGTAGAAATCGGGGAAATTGACTAAAGCTTATTTCTTCGTTGTAAAACCGGTTCAAGTTTGTGTGTGTAATTTGAGATTGATAGCTGATGAATTATACAAAGTAAATTAACTTAGGTTTTGATTCCACTTCTGAATAACCGTTTGGTTAGATGAATTTTGGTAACAAATAAATTAGGTTAGTTACAAAATCATCCTCTTTAACAGAATTATTATCGGTCCACTTTCTTTTTTTTGTTGCGTCCGTTTGGTAAACCAGAAACCCATTGGGTTTTCCAAACACACGCAAAAGTCGTAAGGTAATTGTCCCTAAACCGGAATTGTACCGGTTTCTATTTCCATTCATTGTAACGCTCTCCTTATCAATTCGAGAGGACGATGAGGTCGATTTTTTCAAGCGCAATCGCATCATCGACGAAGAGATCTCTTCGTCTTATACCCCATGGGAAACGTAATCACGGTGCTTCTTCTTCTTCCTCCTCCTCTAATCTTTGGAGTTTCCGATGCTTGGGACGAGCTTTCTCTGGTCTCAGGGGTGATTCCAGAGAGATACTGAAAAATGGGCTACAGGATATTAAGTTTGATGATGCAGTCGTTTTGTTCGGTGAAATGGTTAAGTCTCGTCCCTTTCCTTCCATTATCGATTTCAATGGATTGTTGAGTGCCATTGCTAAGATGAACAAGTTTGATGTTGTTATCTCTCTGGATGAGAAGCTGGAGACGTTTGGGATTACACTTGACCTCTATACATATAATATTTTCATCAACTGTTTTTGTCGTTCCTCTCAGCTCCGTCATGCTTTAGCCATTCCTGGGAAGATGATGAAACTCGGGTATGAGCCTAACATTGTCACCCTCAACTCGCTTCTCAATGGTTTCTGTCATGCTAGGAAGGTATATGATGCTGTATCTTTGGTTGATATGATGGTAGAAATCGGAATACCATTACATTCAGCACTCTAATCCATAGACTTTTCCTCCACAACAAAGTTTCCGAAGCTGTGGCTCTAGTTGAAAAAATGGTGAGGAAAGGCTGCCAACCGAGTGGTGTTACCTATGGTGTAGTAATAAATGGAGTATGTAAGATAGGTGATATTGACTTGGCTTTGAATCTGCTCAGGAAGATGGAGGAAGAGAAAATGGAGACTGATGTTGTGATCTACAACACAGTCATTAATGGTCTTTGCAAATACAAACATGTGGATGATGCACTTCACTTATTCCATCAAATGGAGAATAAGGGAGTTAGACCAAATGTTTTTATCTACAACTCCCTCATAAGCAGCCTTTGTTGTTACGGAAGATGGAATCATGCCTCTCGTCTACTGAGTGATATAATCAAGAGGAAAATAAACCATGATGTTGTCACATTCAATGCACTGATAGATGCTTTTGTGAAAGAGGGAAAACTTTTGGAGACCGAAGAATTGTACAAGGAGATGATCAAAAGGTTTATAGATCCTAGTATTGTCACTTACAGTTCATTGATCAACGGATTCTGCATGCATGATCGCTTAGATGATGCCAAGCAGATGTTCGATTTGATGGTTAGCAAGGATAGTCTCCCAAACGTAGTGACATATAGTACTCTTATAAATGGATTTTGCAAGTCTAAGAAGGTAGAAGATGCTATGGAACTCTTTCGTGAGATGTCTCAAAAAGGATTGGTTGGTGATATAGTCGCTTACAACACTCTTATCCAAGGGTTTTACCAAGCTGGAGATTGTCATAATGCCGAAATGGTATTCAACCAGATGGTTTCTAGTGGCGTGCCTCCCGATATTACAACATACAACACTTTGTTAGATGGACTTTGTAATAACGGGAAGCTAGAGAAAGCATTTGTCATATTTCGGGATCTGCAAAAGAGTCATATCGAACTCAACATTTTCACATATAGTATTATGATTGAAGGGATGTGCGAGGCTGGTAAAGTGGAGGATGCATGGAAATTATTTTGTAGTCTCAACTGCAAAGGACTGAAGCCTAATGTTGTAACCTACACTTCAATGATCTCAGGCTTGTGTAGGAAGCGCTTGATGCAAGAAGCTGATGCCTTGTTCAGAAAAATGAAAGGAGATGGGCCTTTGCCAAACGACCGTACATATAATACGCTAATCAGAGCACATCTTAAAAATGGTAGCATAGTCGCATCAGCTGAACTTATCAAAGAAATAGGGAGTTCTGGTTTCTACGGAGATGCTTCCACCTTTGGCTTGGTCACTAATATGTTATATGATGGTAGATTGGAAAAAAGCTTTTTGGATATGCTCTCTTAGACATATTATTCTCAAATCAAGAGTTCAGGTGAATCAACTTTTAATTTTCGCTGTTCTAATGACAACTTCTCGTTTACTGTATGTATAAGTTTCATATACTTGACGATTTAATTTACTGCCTAGGACTTCTTCTCTATGTTATTATATATTGTTTATAAAGGCAATCTTTTGAGTTTAGAAAATTAAGTTTCAGAATCAGGCAGGTGTTTGTGAAGTTGTGGAGTCATATCAAATTCATGTTTTATAATCGTTTCAGCATTCTAATCACCTTTCTACATTTCCATATGTTTCAGAGACTCAAACTGCATTCTAAAAGACGCATTGAGCAAGCTATGAGTTGTGAGAATTGTTTACATCTACGCATGATGCATCCAATGCAGATTTTGGTAATATCTCTCTATGGAAATTTTTATTTCTCTTTGAAATTCAAGTTTTGTTCTTCTACTTGTGTCTTTAATCTTTTGCAACCATATTGGAGCTAAAGTTGTGACTTTTCTATACCAACTTAATGCCCTGAAACTGGACCTTTCATGGATCTTACGACACATTAGTTTGCTCTGTATTTATGTACATGTGGCCTACACCGTAATGATCATATCACACTTTGCTCTGTTAATGATTCACGATTGTACACCAAGATCAATCGATAATTCTTTTGGATTACACTTGATCTCTTTCTTAGTGATGACACACTGTTCCAAGTAGCCCACTATACTCGGTATTTGCTTGTCCGCAACAACTGAAATTTTGTTTTTTGTGATCATTCAGTTCAGATTTTTTTTTGTATTTCAGGTGTAGGGCTGGTCAATTTGTGGCAATGAAGCTTACGTTCAACTTAGTTTCTGACTTCTTGCAACGCGACCACTGATTCTAAATTCTAAATATGTTCAAAGGCATCAGAGCTGCAAGTGCTTTTACGAAGTAGGAAAAAAGCCATTATAGCATAAGGAAGAGAGAATACATTTTGGTTTTATCCGAACTTAAATAATTAGAACATTGGTGAGATCTTATTAACAATTGTTTTAGCAGCGTTTTCCCCCCAAATATCATAGTTATAAGTTGTTTTCGTAACATTTTCCACACTAATGTTCCACAAATTTTCAACTATTAAGAATTCGTCTTCATTGACACTCACAGTTTCATGCTGTTGATGCTATTAGATTCACCGGTTATGAAAATGAAAGAAACATAGTAGTATAACCAAAATATATCTTTATTCTGGGTTCATCACACTCGTTGCTCCCAACTTATAATCCGTCTCTTTTAATCCGTCAAGATCTGGACCCCACATTCAATAATGTCGACTTCATGGGATGAGGTGCTAAATTTGAACAATATATCCTTGTCTGGTACAAGGAGTTCAACGTGAAATATGTAAAGACGTTCTCCTTGGATTTTATGGAGATCTACCTTAAGTAGGTCTTCATCACTGGGGCAGCCGTTTTTGCGCATGCGACAAAATAATTTGACATAATTTCCCATCTCCGGTTTTGGAGAAAGCACAAGGCAAGTCCTAAATCTGCATAAAGATGGATGAATGGTCAGAGAATCTCCTACAACTCGATGATCGAACTCCAAGGGTATTTCTTTCCTGGGTAAGTATGTCCTAAATGATTGTTGGGTAATTACTCTCCTTGCTTCTGGCCCCAGTTTGAAGCAGTTTGGGAAATACATACTCTCAATTGGAGAGGCAAAAGAAGAAGAAACGGTCTCGAGTGACGCAGAAGTGTCTACTGTTAGCCTTCTAAGGGAGGTAGGGAGATTTGGCAGGGACGCAACTTTTGGACAACCAGCTATATAAAGCCATTTCATCCCATTAAGATCTTTGATCCAATCTGGAATCCTCTCAGTATCTACTGCACCACTTGGCTCTGCCAACTTTTTCTCCAAAAGTGGCTTTGTAATGACACTGCCATATATATTGAGTCTGAAGACGGGTCCACAACCTAATCGACTCAGGAAGCTCTTGTAGCATTGTGTCTCCGATTACGAGTGATTTGATGTTTGTGGAAATATCTGGATTTTTTTTTCAGTTGCCAGCATCCTACCATCCTGACTGATTCAAGAGATGCCTAGTTGAAGTGAGTCGGAAAAGCTTGTAGCTGTATACATACATTCATCTCCAACTCCTCCAGTTTATGAAAATTTTCAATAGAGGAAGGAATCTCTAGCAAACTCCAGCAACCAGTTAGATCCGACCTCTTGAGATTTGTAGCATTTGAAAGATCTGGTAGTTCCTTCAAACTCAAAGAACCACACAAAACCATCTTCTTCAGATTTGAAAGGGTCTGGATGAAAAACAACACAACAAAGGAAAAGATCATCAACACATGATGAGAAAGTACATATTAATTAGAGGATTCAGACTGATTTCAAAAAAAAAAAAAAATCGTGTGTGATTATTGTTGATGTTGTTCGAATCATATGCTAATCATTTAGTGACTTCAAACTTAGCTGGCATCTGAAATTTAACATATTTGAAAGTGCACAAGTTAGAAATACAAATGCTCGCACAAATAAAACCCGAGTAAACCTTTTTATTTAAAAATCCACATGTTTGATTTTAAAATTAACAAGGTCTAAGCTCTATTGTAAAATTTCAAATCAACTAGAATGCATAAACCAATATAGCCTCTCAACAATTAGACAAATACAAAAACGAACCTGGGTTCCTTGCCAAAGATTTTCGAGCTTGCTATTTTCCAAATTGAGCTCCACAAGATATTCAGGACAAAATGTACGAGTAAGACTCTTTCCAGGGTATACCTCCCAATACAATAGCCTCAGGCGAGGTGGAAAACACATGTCCACGGGTTCATGCACTGTATCATATCTATCAAATCTTGTCTTGTAAACACTGAGAAATAGAAGATTAGACATTCTTTTGAAAGCTCCCGCGCTTATATCCACACTGTTTAGGATTTTAGATGTATCAAAAGATACACCCATCACACTTCTCCTACCCTACAAAATATTCAAAAAGAAGAAACTGTTAGAACAATATGTAACATTTGTTAACCTTTGTCAAATGAACTTACAAAATCATTTTCCAGGACATCACAAATCTCATAAGTATCAATTAGGATTTGGCGTTTCTAAGGATCTTGTCTTTGAACCGCTTCTCTTCCAAATTTTTGTAGTAACTTGTGCTTTTATATTTCCTTTGGTGGATATTTGTATGAGAGACTTATACATGAGGATTTTTAACCCAAGTCTGACATCCAAGTTATTGTCAGCAAGTATTGCCATAACATGATCATCATCTTGATAGTTGAAGAAGAATGCAATGAGGATAAATAGAAACTGATCATTTTTATATAAATTGTCATTTCCGACTCTAAGTACTCCCTCTACCTTTCGATCAAGGCTATTTTCCAGCCTTTGCAATATACATTCCCAGTCTCCTTCTCTCTTTCCGCTAAAAAATAAACCCATGACACGGAGACCCAGCGGAAGGTTGCTGCAAAGCTTTGTTATTCTTTCAGCAAGCTTTTCAAAACTGTATGGTGCTGAGATCCGTCTAAAAGCATACCTACCAAAAGATCTTACGAACTTCTTCTTCAGTTGGAAAATCCACATGGTATGTATTGTCGATACCATGTTTCTCCAAAAGCTCTTGATCTTCAGTAGTTACGATAATCCTGCTCCCAGGATCAAACCAATTGGTTTCATTAGCCAAAGCTTCAAGCTGTTGCAGATCATCCACATCATCAAGAACGATAAGCACTTTTTGGTCACACAACCTTTCCTGTATTGCACCTAAATGGTATATCTTCATACGATTTTGGTTCAAAATATTTGAAAGAAGTTTCTCTTGTAAGCAGAGCTTCAATCCATACTCGTCAAGACCGCTATTACAGATTTCCCTAATATTCTCCATAAAACAAGTAAGCTGAAAACTGGTAGAGAATAGGCTATGTAAACCCTGTCAATGGTAGTCTTACCAATGCCCGCAAGACCAACAATTCCAACAATCAAAGCTCCATCCTCATAATCTAACTGTAACAAAGACTGAATCTTCTCTTAATGTGCTTCAATACCAACCATGTCTTCAAAATCCCTAGAGATTGTAGCGTTTAGTTTGTTCGAAACATCTCCAGCAATCTTCTCGATCATCTTCGATTCATTGTCCCTGACAAAGACATACATAAATTGATCTGCATACTCATTAAGAACATAACACAAATCGTATTGCGACCCAAATTAATTGAAAGAAAAGGCAAACAAACCAATTTAGCAAATGTTCTCCAGCAATGTTGCCAACAACGTTCAAATCTTTTCTCCAATTTTGCATATCTTCTTCCGTTTTACCTTGACAAGTTTCATTGAAAGAGCTCCCAAATTGTCCAGTCTGATTCCTTACATCAGATGGATCTACTTCGTAGAAGATCGTCATCACGATTTGTCCCGTATCCTTCTTGCATTTCAAAATCTTCAAGAGCTCGTCTAGACACCAGCTGGAAGAAGCGTAGTTCTTGGAGAGCACGTGATAAGCTTGGGCTTATCTGAAGAAAGTTTGAGATGAGAAATAGAAGAGAGGGATGAGAATCAGAAGTAGAAAAGGAGAAGGAGGAAGAAGATGAGAGAGAAGAGAGGAGTAGAGAGAAATTTAAAGTTTAATTATATTTTCTTTTTGATAACCCCTCATCTCACTATTGAGGATCGTTTAAGTTGAAGAAGTAATACAAAATGACAACGTATTACTCTAAAACTGCAACATTATTTAATTATAATAAAGTAAAGCTTCTTTGTCTTCTTATCTCTTAGCCACTTTGAATAGTCTTCTTCTCCAACATTGAATCATCGTCTTTTACTACTCTTTCACTCCACAACCTCAACCTTAGGTACTTATCATTACTCCCTCAACGAAAACTCACCTTGTCCTCAAGGTGAAAGAAGCCATTACTATCCTTCAACGTATTCCAGAACAAGCGTTGTAGCCCAAACCTCAAAATCCCATCTCTAGAAATTTGTCCATATGAACTTGGCATATCAACTTTCTCCCATTTTAAAAGGTTAGTCAAGTGTGAGACCTCAGTAACTGTAACCATTTCTGTGATCGAACCCGTCGTAATGGGAAGTGTGTAGATTGCCTTGTAAGAAGCAGTGACTTCCCAATGGCTATCAACCGCCGAAGATACGACCTTTCTTCTTGCTTGCTGCAGGACATCATGCATATCGACCACCTTCTTTCCCTTACAGTCTTTTGTAATGGTGAATCCAGCGTGTAGGTTTTTTTCAGCTCGTTTCCACAAGTCAGATTGCACTTTCCACAATAAAACCAGCCTTGCAACAATAAACTTCTTGTATGGTAAAGTATCCTCCTTTCTTTTCCATAGCTTTCTTAGCTCCACTGCAGTCTCGTCACTACCTGTCGTGCACACAGGCCGCTGCTGGTAATCGTTGTTGCAACCAATCCAACCGTCTCCCTTGCTGCCACCATTCCTTTTAATGTCTTCCCTTGACTTTTCCAGCCTCTTCTTTTGCGTGTTACAAATAACCCTTCCATGTATTCCTCTACAAACTTGCAGATTCATCTTACTCTTGTTGCCGATAGTTATCCAACTGTATTCATAGTTGAAATATATTGTCTTCTCTTTCGCTCTAGCTATTCCAATTGTGAATCTGCTATAAATGACCCAAAAAATATGGGTCTTTCCTCCACTCCAACGGTTGCAACTTCATTTTGGTTTAAAAACAGAATGTTTTGAACTATTTCGGTGTTCTCCAAACTTTTGTGTTTGTTACCAATAGTGACCAGACTAGTATCATGGAGGAATGACATGGTTTTCTCCTTTCAATTAATCCATGTCTCTCCCAGTTTGGGGAGCCAACTGTAACCCAATATCACATCAACATCACCTAGATTCAACAAAAGACAGTCTTCTACGATCGGAGTTTCCTGAATGTTGATCTCAACTGCATCACATTTACCCATACAATCTACTTCTATCCCAGCTCCAAGAGTCACCGTAGTTGGTTTTGAAATCTTGTAGGGAAGATCTAGATCAACCGCCAGTCTCCTTGATAAGAAACTGTTTGTAGCACCGGAATCTATCTCCACCGATACCACTCGATTACCCATCATTTTTAGAACTCTGAAGATTGTGTCTTTGATTGGGTCACGTGCCACATGGGGGAGACTTCTTAACAAGCTGCAATCGATCTTGTATAACAAGATCATCTCTCATTTCCTTTTTTCCTTCAAGTCTTAACAGCTCTAGTTTCATCAACTCTTCAGGGACCTTTGAACATCCTTCCATTGCTGGTCTTCGGTTCAATCTCTTGCCTGCCCTTGGTTGTATCTCATTGTCATAGAAAGCTACGCCTATGCCTGGTCCAGTTTCTTTCTCACACTTCCTTGAGCCACAACTTCTCTCAAACTATGGAAATTGTCGAGGACATTGATTAAATTTCGCTGTTGATTCTGTGAATATGATTGTTTTTATGCCTTACGTCACCACCTCGCTTAAGATCATGGTGTTACAGGTCTTGAGGCTCACCATACTCATTGTAACAGCTCATTTCCTCAATCCATTGAGCCAAATTCATCGCGTCAATGAGGCTGCTAGGTTGGAGTTGCCTCACCTCCCCCTGCAAAGGATGTTTCAAGCCTTTAACAAAAAATTCAACCTTGTATTTCTCAGGTACAATTATTAATCTTCCTTGAATAGCTTCAAAATCTCTTCGATACTTAGACGCAGATTGCTCTTGAGGTATTCCTGAATAAAGATTTTTCACGGATCTTTCTCCATTACTTCGGTATCCCTTATTGGAGAGATTTGGTTCCACATATGCATGGTTCATTCTCTCACTTGCAGATTTTACAGCTTCCGAAGTAAGTGGTCTTGTTTACCTAGCAAAACCCATTGGTTCATGTAATACCATCCTCTTAAAATCTTCCCAATTATTTGGAGCACTTAACTTTTACAACCCTTTTATCCATTCATCCGTTGGGCCTTGAAGACTTTGATAAGCAGCTTGTAGCATTTCATTCTCTATAATATGGTTCTCACAACAATATTTTTCAAAGCAGCTTATCCAATTACTTAATTCTTCATATGACCTCTATGAAGCTAGAGGAGATACCCTCATCATTCTTTTATTTGATGATCCTCCTACTTGCTGAGAACCCATCTTTCCCTTGTCAAAACCATAACTCATTCCTTGAAAATCTTCTTGTGTTACTCTCTGGTAATCAACATCTTTCCTATGGTTATGACGTAGCCCACTCTTAGATTGAACATTCAAATCATCTTGTTCCACCTCCTTAGTAATCAAAACCAAATTATTCCAGTTCGTTGAATCTCCTTCATCGTACAATCTCTGTGGCTCATTACGATCGAGAGGATTTACGGTCTCCTTTGCCTGAATCACGTAACCAAAAGGATGAGATTCACGTATCTGGCCCTTATCAACCAACGATCTTCTTCCTGGTCCAAACCGTTTTTCCTTGCGATCTCTAAAGCTTGGGGATCCATGAAACATACCATAAGTTTTGAGAGCTTGTGAAATTTCACGATGGGTAGATCCCTTCCCACCAGAATGAGATCTCTTCATCTCCTTCTTCTTCATGTTAAAGATCTTGCTCGTGGGTTTTGCAAATATCTTATAATCTGGCTTACCTAAAACATTGGGTTCTCTTTTCCGATGTCTTCTCTTTCT
The DNA here is from genome assembly GCA_900406275.1 of Anastatica hierochuntica. NCBI lineage: Eukaryota > Viridiplantae > Streptophyta > Magnoliopsida > Brassicales > Brassicaceae > Anastatica > Anastatica hierochuntica. The sequence continues at coordinate 29,043 of OVAN01000456.1, forward strand.
GACCTTGAAGTATTGCTCCATAGGTTTAGATCTCCGAAATCCAACCCCCGTGTCAGAATTTGACGAACCATAGAAGGCAGGAGCCTTCAACTTCTGGTCGCACACCAGGTGTTCAACGAAATTACTCACATGATTATTTATGTTTTCTTCATATTTCTACTCGTCGATCGTTGTAGACGGTGGTAGCAACGTCTTATGGTTGTTGGAGTCTATCTTTGACCTGCGATCGCAGATCTGCTGAAGACGCTCAAGTAGAACTCTATGTTAGCTTTCGTTTCCGAATGCATGTACCCACAATTGAGAGGAACTGAGTGCTCTGATACCATTGATAAGCTTGGGCTTATCTGAAGAAAGTTTGAGATGAGAAATAGAAGAGAGGGATGAGAATCAGAAGTAATAAGGGAGGAGGAAGAAGACGAGAGAGAAGAGAGGAGCAGAGAGATTTAAAGTTTAATTATATTATCTTTTTGATAATCCCCCATCTCACTATTTAGGATCGTTTAAGTAGAGGAAGTAATACAAAACGACAACATATTACTCTAAAACTGCAATATTATTTAATTATAATAAAGTAAAGCTTCTTTGTCTTCTCATCTCTTAGCCACTTTGAATAATCTTCTTCTTCAACATTGCACCATCATCTTTTACTAATCTTTCACTCCACAACCTCAACCTTTGGTACTTATCAGCACGACAATCGAGATCTTCGAGTCCTTAATCGCTCACACGAAGAGCAAGAGCGATGGTTTAGCTTCTCTAGATCTCTTGATCATCGAACATGGAAATCCCGCTGTAGCTAAACTGTTTGCATAAATGACTGAGAAAAGTCTTACCGATATATGGTCTGTGGAAGCTTGTGAAGACTCGGTATCTCCAGGTGCAAGTCGAAGAAGATGAAGCCATGGGAGAGGATAGTCAACCTTTTTTCGAAAAGAAAATGGTCAATGGTACAGACTTAGTGACTCCTATGTGAGAGAGGAAATATAAAGTTTCTTCACTTTTTCATTCAGAGGATTAATTGAAAAAAGAAATCTAAAGTTTCAACATTTTGAAAGAAACAAATTTAATGAAAAAAATAATTGTAAAAAAACTAATTTTTTATTATTTTTGGTATTTTAATATCCAAAGTCTTAAAATTTACAGAAAATTTAAGAATAAGGAGTTTTAGAAAAAAATTATAAACTAATATTTTCAACATTTTAACACTAAGTGTTTTATTTTGAGCAAAATAATTTCCAAAATTAAATATTGGCTAAAACAACTAGTTTCATTAAATGTTAAATACAGCCGCAGTTTAATTTTAAACACCAAAAAATATAAAAAGTAATTTTTTAATTTGATATTTTTTGTTCATTAACTGAATAAATTTAAAAAAATATTGTCTTCTTTGCATCTTAATAACGGATTTAAGAATTTCATATCGTCTTTTATCATTGGAAACTGCATTTTTGACTAACTTTTTCATATTTAATATATTAAATGTGTGGTATCTAAAATCTTAGTGTTGATTTGTCACGCCTCATATGCTGAGACTATCATTAAAGCAACATTAACAATGGCGATGTAATTAGAATCACATGATTTATCAATGTCATTGATCAGAAGAAACCGAAAGAAGTAACAGAGTGAAAGAGAGGACTGACAAATCAAAGCAGTGAAATCAAAGACATATAGATTTCGTATAACCATCGATACAAAATATAAGTTCTCGAACCAGAATCTAGATTATAAAAAGACTAGACTCTCGGGGCGAAAAAAAAGACTAGACTCTCGTAACTGTCTTTCCACTGAAAATCATCGGAGAAAAGAAAGAGGTGAGAGGATGCGAGAAGAGAGCCAACCTCAATTAGTTGGTCAACTTGGGTTGGTTGTCACCTCTTAAATGAAGATTCATGTCTCAACAATTTATTTTTATCTCAAATATTCAAAACACATTCATTTAATGCTAGACACAAACCCTCCCTTCTCTTCAATGATTCTTAGTGGAAAGACGACATTGACAAATCGTGATTCTAATTAGCATGGTTAACATTTTTGAGATTATTTTGCTCTAAATGAAAAATTTGGCTTTAAATGCTGAAAATATTAGTTCAGATTTTTTTTGAAACTAGTTATTCTTTAGTTTTTCTTTTTTTTTGTTGAAATGTTCAAATATTTTGTTTTAAAACGCATGAAGTAATAGTTTAGGTATTTTTTTAACTAGTTTTTTCGGTTTCTTCATTCGAATGTTCAGATTTTGGGTTTTTTTGCTACTAATCCTCAATTGGAAGGTTGATTTCACAAAATTTCCACACATACGAAGACCATCCCTCTATTTTTTACTCTAAATATATATATATTTTTAAAATTTTTCACATATAGTATTAGTTTTGTATCGTTGCTTTAAATAAGTATAAAATTTTAAAGATAATATTAGATAAATTTTAAACATTCTAAATTATGATTTCTATTACAAATTATGAGAAACAATTACAAAAATAATTTTTCACCGGACAAATCTTAATGTTGCATCTCATCACCAAAAAAAACGGTTTTACTTACACAAGTTGGAGATTTCCTATAAACTTGTTTCTGTTAATCTGCATAAATGTGTAATTTCAAGGAATTGATCTCCGCTTGACGTAAAAAAAAAAGGAATTGATCTCCACACTTCCTCAGCATTAACTAACCATTTTGACAATCACTTGACTAAAAAAACTTCCACGAAATAAGTATAAAATTAAACTTATAATTTTATTTTTATATAAACGAAAAAAAAATTAAATTTTAAAAACCTCTTTGCAGATGAAAAATTATTTATCTAAAAGTAAAGAAATGAACGCTATGTTTCTAAATATGGAAAAATTAAATTATAGCCAATATTTTCAATAGAAAATACTCAAAACAATCTATTCTCACACAACAACTATTATTTTTCTAAATTTTTTCAATTTAACCTTTCACACTCTCCTTTATTTTAAAATCTCTTCAAAAATAAAAAAATGAATAAAACTTTTTTAACCTACTTACATAAATCTTTTAATTCTTTTCTTTTATTAAAACAATTTTTTATATTCAATATTCTTTTATTTGAATACTTAAAATGGATATATATTTTTCAAAATATATGTACTTACTTATAAATAAAAAATGTTTTATTTTATATAAAGCATAGTAGATACTAATTTTACAGTGAGCAATATTTTCAAAATTAGTGATGATGAACAATAAAAATTAAAAAATACATTTTTTTGGTTAAACTATAAAAGTCACTCAACACGTGTACTAAAATAGTTGTGGTTTGAGTTAGTATTGATCAAGGTTAATCGGAGAATTTCTCATCTCTTTTTTTTATTGGTCAAACCCAATACCTTTCAGTAGTCGTAGATTACAAAAACAACTTTACCGGGATGATTATATAACTTTACTAGAATAAAATATTGCTAAATGAATTAAGAATGTAATATTTATATATATTGAAGGTCAAAATACCAACATTTTCTAATTATAACTATTAAATATGGGTCAATAAACTAAAATTTATCAAGTATAGTACTAACTAATTCAACATTTACATAAAATTAAGCAAATTAATTTTCTTTTTCTTTTAAAGAGAATTATCCATATAGAAATTGTTTCTTTTTAAAGAGAATTTTAAATTTTCAAACTAAATAATAAACTTAAAAAATTCAGTCTTATAAATTAAACTCTAAAACAAATATTATAAACCCAAACCTACAGAAGTTAAATTCTAAATTATTTTAGTGTTTGGGGTAATTTCAAAAAAAAATAGTACTTTCGAAAAATAAATTTTGATGGTATCTAGTTTATTTTTCCAGTTACACTAACAGTAGAATCTAAATATTGAAAAATCGGTTGTGTATTGCTAAAATTATTCAAATGCTTTTTAAGTTCTTATTAGGTTGTTGCCCACGAATCAGCGAGAGTGGGATGTAAATTTTATATGGAAAATTTAACTATAACATCATATAACATCATATTTGTTTATGCTTACTTATCAAAGTATAAATATAGGAAAAATGTTTGTTAGCTACACTAAGCAAGGTATAATATGGAGGAAAACATCCAATGTATCATATTATGTGACCAACAACACCAAGTATATGTTAATTATGGCCACATGTACAAACTACAACATATTACATCTGGAACTACAAATTAAGGTTTTACTGATCTAAGCAATAGTTTTGGAGGTCAAATTGTAATTAAATTAAACTAATCATTGTACCCAAAAATCAGACCCGAATGGTCTTAAAAAAACCCCTACCAACCCAATATATATGAGCCTTAACCTAAACGAATCTTAAACCCGATAACCCAACCCAACTCCCCGATAACCCAACCCAACTTGACCAAAATACCCGACTCAATCTAAGTTTTATAGGCCATAAACGAAGCCCAAAAAGTATCCACTACCAAAACAAAAAATTTAGACCCATTAACCAACACTTAATCGTTTTCAGCTTTTCCTTTCTCATTCCCCCAAATTGATTTTAATAAGGTTTGAGAGAAGGAACCTTCTCGAAATTGATTCTCGTTGTTAAGGAAAGTCGAAAATTTTTTAGGGTTGCGTCGAAGGAAAAAGGGAGATCTCTGGTCCTGAATCACAATGAGGTAAACTCCATTCCTTTCAATTTAAGAGTTTTTCTGTGATGATTCGTGTAGCATGTGAGTTAAGTAGACTATTTTTAGCTTGTTTTGTTAGAGGTTTTACGTTTGTTTGAGTTTTTTTGTTGGATTTCAATATTCGTAAATTGTTGCATAGAAGGTGTACAATAGAATGACTGAGAGAAATCATTTCTTTGTTTTGTTATTTTAGGTTTCGAAATGTAACATTTTTCATGTGTTTTGTGGTTACCAGTGATCCAATACTAGTGAAGGTTAATGTACATCACTCGGGTCAGTTCAAAGTTGTAGATGGGAAGCTTATGTTCAAAGCTGTAGCCATTTTTGAAGAAGTAATTATGAGAATGGTTAACAAAGTGAGTTTATGGAGGATGTGGTACAAGTTACCGTATGAAAAGCTCGAAGAAAAAAAGCCTTTGTGGGAATTGATGTGAATAATAACGAAGATACATGCAATGAGAAAGAAGATGTTGGAACAAAGAAAGAAGATGGATGCAATGAGAAAGAAGATGGTGGCAACGATAAAGAGGATGCATGAAGTGATAGAGAGGATGCACAAAGTGATAGAGAGGATGCAGAGGATAGTGATTATGATAGTGTTATTTCCAACAGTGATGTTGATGCTTATGTATTTCAGGAGGATTTAGAGGTGTTTAAAAATGTCAACTATGAGGATTAGATATTAGATGAAGATGAAGAGTATCCAAACACAGAGCAATCCTCCGATGATGAAGAAGAACAAGCTGAGAAGATGGAGAAGAGATGTCAGCTTGGTGGTGTCCTCAGTCTGAAGCAAGCTTTCTGCAGTTGTGAAGAATTCAAACAGCAGATTATCAAGTACATTTTGAAGACAAGAAGGAATGTGGTGTATGATAGATGAGAGAAGATAAAAATTAAGGCTAAATGCAACAGTAAAGGGTATGAACGTCGTATCTACTGCTTAGTGGAAAGACTAATAAAGAAATAGATGGTGAAGGTGTATAGAAATAAGCACACTTGCCATCCAACAGGAAAGTGCAAGATAGTGAAGAACCCTACAATTGCTGAGATAATGCTTGAAGATGTTAGGAACAATCTAGACATGAATGCTCCAATGATTGAAGAAGAATTCTGAAAAAGTTTCAACATATCATCTCCAAAGGGCAATCAAGATTAACAAGATGGATTGCTCAGGATAAACTTAAAGTTGAATGCAATGAGCATTTTGCAAGGATAAGAGATTATCAGACTGAGCTAATATGGTAAGAGCTAATACTCATATCATTATTTTTTGCATTTGCATTTTCCAAATACGTTTATCAGGCTGAGCTAATACTCATATTCTATTTTTGTTGTTGTTATCATATAGCTCCAATCTGGGCAGCATAGAGGAGATCAATATCACTACAAAAGCCAATATGAAGAAGGTTTTTAAGTCCATGTACGTATGTTTTAATGCCATCAGAGTAGCTTGGACGGAATATTGCAGACCAGTGTTAGGATTGGATATAACTTTTCCCAAGCATACCTCCTTGCAAGGTATGGTTCTCACAACTGGAGGTAGAGATCCTAACAATCAGATATACCCAATAACATGGGTAGTAGTTTCTACTGAGACAAATGATAGTTGAGAATTGTTATTGAGAGGTTAAAGTCTGATTAAGATTTACGTTTAGGGGATAATGTAACTATGATATCAGATCAGCTTAAAGGTTTGACATGGAGTTGAAATTGTATTGCCTATGGCTGAACACAGAGATGTGCAAGGCACATTTTCTCCAACCTGAAGAAGAACCACAATTATGATAGCTTGAAGCCTCTCTTCTGGCGTGTTGCAAGTAGTTATAATGAAGCTGACTATAAGAGGAATCTGGCAACATTTAGGGAGTTTGATCTGAGGGCATGTGATGAACTCTTGCAGAAGGATCTTAGGACATGGTGAAAAGATTTTTCAGAGTCAGATCTTATTGTGCTAACACACACAACAATTTCACAAAGTCTTTTAAAGGACTTTGAAGATTGCAAGGAAGAAAACATTTTTACAAATGCTTGAGCTGATAAGAAGAGATACAATGTAGAGGATAGCTAAGAGGTCTAAGAAAACTAAGAAGGAAGTTGGTATCTTCGCACGTAAGGCAAGGAAAGAGATAGAGAAGTCTTATGAGGAAGCTCAAAACTACTATTCAATCTCTAGTACAGGTGGTGATTTTGAGATAATGGAGTTTGGCAATGGGTACAAGGTCAGCTTGACTACAAGGAGTTCTGCTTGTAGGAAGTGAGATTTAACTGGAATCCCTTGTGGTCATGGTGTCTCTGCTATCAAAGAGAATGGAATAGAGGTAGATGACTATATTGCTGCTTTTTATTTGATAGAGAAATGGTAGGGTTTGTATAAGTCTTGTTTGGGTCCTAGAAATGGACCAAAGTTCTGGAAGGTCTCTGGCGGAGATCTCACTGAAGCACCACCGTATAGAAGGCTTCCTAGAAGACCAAAAGGGAAGGCAAGGATTAAAGGTTTCCATTAATCCTCTAAGATTTACAAAGACTGGACAAGAGTAGGACGTGAAGTGAAAATATCACATTATGGTCTCTGTGGTGAAGCCGGACACAATTCTAGGAGATGTCCTCATGAGAGAATCTCATAATGTTCAAAAAACTTTCACTTTACATTGTCATTAATGATTTTTCTTTCGTGGCAGTCCGAAGAAAGTATAGCCAAACTTAGAAGACTCAACAAGGAAGCTCAAGAAGAAGAACAAGCAATAGTAGATGTCTCCTCAACCGCACCCGTAACCAACTTTATGTCTCAAGCTATGTCTTTAGCTATCTCTTTTTTTTGTATAAACCCGGTTAGGGAACATCTCGGATATGTGTTGATGTCTAAAGCTATGTCCTTTTTTGTGTAAAACCAGCTAGGTAAGGTCTCAAATACGTCTTGATGTCTATAGTTGTCTTCAACTTTGATGTCTCATTTTGGATGTAAAACTAAGTCTTTTATCTTGTATGAAAAACAAATACTATTAACTAACTGGCTATTTTTGATGTAATTTGTTTTCCTTATTTAATTTGACTCACAAAGATACCAAAACGTAAATTCTTAGATCTGACAAGACAAACATAAGGAAACCGAAACATAAACAAAAAGAATCCAAATTTTTTTTATTTCGTAGTACATTATTTCATTGGAACTTCAAAGCTTAAGAAACTTGTTGGTGACCAAAAAAAAAAGTTGTCTATGATGCTTTCATCTTCCTTATTTTTGTTCTCCAAATCTGATTGAAGGTCTGCTATGTAATCTTATTCTTCTCAAAACTCTCATACTGGGCTTCGATCAATTCATTCTTCTGTCAACCCGACGCTTCTTCCTCATCAAACCACATGAAAAACTTGCATTCGCCTCCTCTCTACCAAATCACCAAAACTGTAACTCAAATAATGGTGGAAGCAACTAATTTAACAAGACAAGTAAAGATGTACCTTGGATTTCTCACATCCATAAAACCTTCTTCCAGGATTTTTGCCAATGCAAGCCTACAATATCTTCACTCGCAATCAACAAAATCACAACACCGCCCCTTCAATCGACTTGCTTTTTCGTGTACTTGAAGACCCTGAATCCATCTCTCCAAAATCCCCCCAAATCTCTTAGAACCCTAATCTCTCTTTGAAAGCTGATGATAAAAGATCGACATTAACTTACTAAAGAGGTTGGGTCATTCTTGAGACCATTCGGGTTTTACTTTCGGGTATTAGGATTAGTTTAATTTAATTACTATTTGACCCCAAAAACTATTTTGTAGATCAATTAAACCTTAATTTGTAGTTCCTGATGTAATATGTTATAATTTGTACATATGGTCATGATTAACATATATTTTGCGATGTTAGTCATATAATATGATACATTGGATGATTTCCACCATAATATTCCTTACTTGGTGTAGCTAACAAACATTTTTCCTTTTCAAAGTGGTTGACTCAAAGAACGTTAAAAATAACTTAATAGAGATAGACATGGAAATAGCATCAATACAAAATTAATGAAAAAATTACATATTTATCGATCATGACCGCCTCAAAAATAGTTTCATGCGTGTACTTTTGATGTTAGACATTCATAATCTTCATATCAAGCACAAAGTCGTTCCTTAGTATGATGCATCAAGCACATTGTTAACAATTGCCATAAGACCGTCTAAACTTATTTTCTTTCTATTATGTATTGTCTAGTTGAACACTCTCGGATGAAATTTTTTGTGTGGGTAATCATCACACACACACACACACACACACACACATATATACACACACACACACACAACTCAATAATCTTGGAGCTGAAGGCAAAGTAATGATTTTGTACTTATATACTATATCAGAGTATATCATAAATTTTCAAACCTACGGGACTTAAGAATGATGGAAGGGAAATTCACGAAGAACAAGGTGTGTCAGTTTGATACCGTCGGTTTCAGATGTAACTGAAGGTCGTAGTATATTGACATAAACATAATATACATATATCAGTATTTCCATAAAATATAATTTCTATATACATCAAACATTTTTTTATTTTACAAATTTATATTATTAAATATTAAATGTAATAAATATATAATATTTTGTGTTAATGTATGCATTGAATAATTTTTTAAAAGAAAGATACATTATATTTAATTTCTTGTTTATAATTTATTTCGTAATTTAATTCATTGTAATATTATAATTTTTTTATTTTTGAATTTCATGAGATATTAATTCTATTAAATTATATACGTCACTATAAATACTATTACATGATTAAAAATTTTAAAATAATTTTACATGATTAAGATTTTAAAACTACTTCTCTATACTATGATTCTAATTCTTGTAACTTGGATAACATAGACAACAAAAGAAATTAAAGTATCAAAATTTTTATTGATAGTAATAATATGTAAATTTAAAATAGTAACATATAATTCTATTTTAATATAATATGAATTAATCAAAATGTTTAATATAATAATACATATTTATATTGTCAAACGGTCTATGTTAGTTAACTATTTTAGTACAATCGACAATAGGAAACACATTAATATTATTAATGTAATAAAATGACAATAGAAAACATGTTCACATTACTATAAATCAAGAACTAGAAACCGAATAATCTATTTGTTTACCAATTGGATACAACCTTTTGATATGAGAAGATTATTTGACAAGTGATTCATGATTTATTTGTTGATTTTTGAGATAAATCAAATAAACTAAAATTAAACTAAAATTTAAAATCATCAGCCAATTAAACTATTACACTAATTATGAAAGTTCACATACGATCAACACTAAAGTGTACTTTCTTTTAATATATAGATGGGTGTTTGAGTCTTGAACTAGTAATTTATATGGTTTATTTAAGTTTTGCTAGCTACACCAATTATATTATAATAAATGACAGCATATCCCAATTTTTAAAATGTGATGTAGATATCTCCAAATATTAAATTAATATAGTGACATCCATAAAATAAAGGAATTTATGTTGTAAAGTATTAATCAAGGTTTTATTGATTAATATTGTATATTGTAAAAAAATAAAATTTTGAGATTTTATATCATATCTTTATGTATGTTTTCAATAAATTAAATATATTTTTGATAAAATTTTTGTGGATTGGATCGTCTCAATTTTACATTTTCCCAAGTAATTTGCACCATAAATATGTATATTATGCATGTTGTCATACAAAATCAATATACGATAGTTGTCGCGATATTATGTTATGCTTAGTATATCTAGAAATATTTTTATTTTTAGTTTGTATGTTTATGGTGTAAAGATTGTAGCCTTAAAAGACTTTGAACTAACATTGCATAAACCTCTCTCTTATATGCATGTTACCATGTCAAAATATTATATGATAATATATAAAACACATTTAAAAAATGAGTGAATTAATCTATTAACAAAAAAAAAATCATATTAGCAAACATGACATCCATAATTATTTAAATACAATATTCTACCTTTTTTCACCCATTGTGTCAATATTGCCCATACATAGTTTGGATGTAGACCTTATATTTCTTTCTTTTCTCTACTCTTTTCTCTTTCCCGAGCACCATCCATCTTCACATTTTTCCTTATATATAGAAATTGAAATGTAACTATAACTATAAAAAAGTATATTTTATTTCTTATATGGCGTATTTTAATTTTTGAAACAGAAATATATTTCGTAAATAATCGCGAATCACTATAATGTATAAAATATTGCAATACTAATGACATAACCAACAATTCAATCAATAACATAAGTTCTAGAACATTAAAGTACACATATATGCAATTGTTGACATTACTTCTAATTTAAATTAAATGTCAAAATTCAATCAATCACATAAGTTGTGAAACATAGAGGTATATGTAAAAGCAAAAATATAGTGTTTAGGATTGAAAGGAAAAAATTAGACATACTATTTCATATAGTACTACAATACTATTCGATAGAGCACGACTATTTTTTCAAATATGATCAACTATCATACAAGTAACCATGTGTAAAACAAAAATTGCAAATAACTACTATACTAGTAAATAAATATCAAAACTCAACTAATCATGCAATTTTTAATCCATATAATAACCTTAAAAAGCAAAGTATTGTTTCATATACTATCTTAAATAGTATTTCTATTTATTGTTTTATATGTACACAAATAATCAAATATCAACGGAAAAAGAAGAAAAAACTTACTTATAGATAAGTGGTACATGAATGTATATTATGAAAACGAATTTGTAAATTATACGTATAGTCACGTGGTTTAATTATAATTGGAGAAGTTGTTATAGTGGGGGTGAATAACCTATACATGGTGAATTAAGTAATTTGGGTTCATGAAATATTTCTCCATTATATAAGGTATTGCATAAAGCTTTAAAGAGGGACACATTATAACTAAAAAAATTTGGGAGAGTTAGTTTTAACGAAAAAATTGGTTGAAATTAGAACATACAAATTATGTAATTGAGGGGAGAAAAATGTAAAAAAGAAGTTGGAAAATGGTGTTACTATTAGAAAAAAATACTATTTTACAATTATGTAAGTTATATTTTTTTATTTACTTTTATTAAGAAACATAAATCACTTTTTAAAATTTCAAGTTATGACATATGTGAAAAAATCTATACTTTTTTGTGTGATCCAAATTTTCATTAAAGATTTTTTAAAAGAGAAAAATCAAAAAGAAAACATGTAGTGTGCATAAGAAAGAGAGAGACAAAAATGGAAACAAATGGATCATAAGGGCATTATCGACATTATATAGAAGATACACTTTTTTTTGTTAGCTAGTTTTGCTAATATTCTTGTTTATAGGTCACTACATCTGATTTCTCTTAAAAATTTGAAATTGGGATCGCATTTTTATGTTATATTTAGTGTAAGATTTTTATTTTTTTTAAAATGTGTTTGTTTATGTGGAAAATTGCACAAAAGACCTCGAACTAGCTTTGCATACGGATAACATATCGGATGCTAATAATGAACTCCGAGCAAATAAAGTCCATTTATTTTCACTAGGGTTATCCTGATTTAAGTGGTTGTATAAACATTAGAGTGGGAGTTTGTAAATAATATTTTGGATGCGTTTTGTGTTTCAATTTTTCTAGTGGATGATAAACACTTTTAAACGTATAATTAGGATTATAAAATGAACGGTTGTAGATGGAATTGGGATGCCCAACATCATAAAATGAGTTTATTTTAAAAGATTTTCTCAACACGAAGCTTGAATTGAAGAGAATGACATTGCAATAGATAGTTTCAATTTTTTTTAGCATCATCAACTATTAGAATGTAATTATTATTTACTAAGACCATCTCCAATGCCACTATATTTTTCTCTCTATAATTTACTCTAAAATAGAGTAACTCTATTATAAAGTAACTTTTTCTCCAATGGTATTACTCTATAATAGAGTTACTCTATTATAGAATTATAGAGTGGAATATAGAGAAAGATCACATTTTTACTCTAAAAAAATAGTGTACCATTGGAGGTGCCCTAACGATGGAGAACATTTTTGTTGAGTGATATATTTTGAATCTAGATTTGGTGAAAGCGAATCGTTATAACAATTAAGCGATCAGAAACAAATTTTTATATCAACAACAAAAAATTTAAGAAGACCCATTTGTTCTCCAATGCCACTATATTTTTAGTTGTAGTATGAGATAATATTGATGTAAGTGTTATTGTGATGTGTTAAATCATACTCTAGAGTGAAGGTTAATTAGAGAATTTATTGAAGAAATCATAATTGAAGAAGAAAAAAGGAAGTTTTGATTCTTTGGTGGAAAAGAAGTCATGAAAAAGGCGAGTTAGTTTCTCTATGAAAAGAAGAGAAAAAGAGGTTTTTAAGCAAGAAAAACTAAGACAGTTATGGTTTATTGGATGAGAGAAAAGACAAGAGAAGCAACGTAGAATTGACCAGTGTCGATAGCTTAAGGTGTAAGCTAGTCAAGTCATTCTGATTAAACAAGTCTTGTGAGAAAATATTGTTTAAGAGATTCTTAATAAGCAAATTTGAAGATTCTTTTGTGTTGATTCATCTTTATAGTTCTCTCATTGGTAGCAGAGCTTTCAACCAATTTACAGGTTAAGATCCTGCACAAGATGAATACAACTACTAAAGAATTTATTGTTGTTCAAAGACCAATTATGTTTGATGAAAACAGTTACGCACACTGGAAGGCTAAGATGAGTCAGCTTATCAACAAGATTGATAAACACGCATGACCACCGTTGAGGAGGGATGAGAAGAGCCGACGATTCCCTCAGAAGAAGGGAAAAATGTTACCACAGATAAGAAAAACTGGACGGAAGAAGAGAAGAAGGCTTCTAAGTTTAACTCAAAAGCATTAACCGTAATCTTCGGTGATGTAGATTTGGATCAGTTTAAGCTTGCCAAGGGTGTGAGTAAGCTAAGGAAGCCTAGAAAATTCTTCTTACCTTGTTTGAAGGCGATTCAAGTGTTAAACGAACAAGATTGGATCACTTAGCCACACAACAAAAATCTTAGATGGTAAATGATAATTCAATTGTTGGTTTTAGCACAACAATAAACTCAATGGCACAAACTCTTGTTCTCGGAAAAAAATACAAAGAAAAGAAACTTTTCAAGAAGCTTTTTTGTTGTCCGCCTCCAAAATTTTCTGTTCACAAAGTTGTACTTAAGATGACGGCCAACACCGATGATATTAAATTTGAGAACTTAGTGGGTATGCTAAAGGAAAAAGAGATGGAGGCTTCAACAAATTCAAATGTTGGATAGAAGAGTATTGCATTCACAGGTTAGGAAAGTGGTGTGAGATTAGATTATAGAAGATCAAGGTAAATATGAGCTTGAGGGCTAAGAACTTCAGGAAGATGTTGAAACACATTGAAAAGAGTAACAATCACACAAATAGGTTTCAAAAGACTGATTCACTGCGTAGTTTTGATACTAAAGATGAGTGTGAAACGTTTAAAAAGAAGAAGATAGATTTGCAGTGTTTTGAATGTGAAGGATTCGAATACATGAGAATGAACTATCTATTAGCTAAATGTAAAGAACTCAAATTTCTAGAGTATTTTGAAGATGAAGATGAAAACGAGCTTATGAATTTTGTGGCCTTTACGGCGAAGACGTGGACTGATATGTAACAACAAACTCTGAACCTAAATGTAGAAGTCGACTATAAAAAGGATTAGTGGGTTCTTTATGATAGTTAAGTTAAACTATGATAGTTTGAAACTGATCAAGGAAAATAAAATATTAAAAGGACAAGTTAATATTTTGGAACCGGAAAGAGAGTTTACAAGAATCGAAAAAAATCCTGGAAAGGGAAGTGTCTAGTCACAAAACATGAACCAAGATGGCTTGTCTAAATATCTACATGCTGAGAAGTAAAGGAATCAAATCCTTGAGGATAAATTTTCACATCTACAAAGTATCATCACCTCGGAAATGGATAAAGCAAGAGACTTGAGACACAGACGGAAAGACAACCACAAGATGATTCAAATGCTTAAGAACAACACAAAAGACGTAGATCGCATCATGTTTGTAGGACAACCACCGAAAGTGAACTAGGATTTTGGCTACCATGATCATACCTGATTTGAACAAGAAGAGTGCCATAATTCGTCCATGTTTGTCAAAGAAAGTACTTCTAAGAAAAGTGAGGTTCATGATCAAGGAAAAAAGAACTTGTGGAGAAGAGAAGAACATCTCATAGAACCTGTTGGTAAAACGAAGTTTTTGTAGATTAAGATACAAGATAAAACAAAATTGGAAAGCACATAAATGCTATATGGAGCTAAGGTTCTTTGTGAAGGTATGGATAGTTAAAGAATATCTTTATGAATCACAAAACAACATGCCATGTGTGACACAAGCAGGTGCAGAGATACATCATGATGAGGAACTTAATTTTTACTTAATCTTAGTTGTTTTTTGTGCAGGATGGGATTTGACAATGAACCAATAGATGCGGTTGAGTATGAGTGTGAGTGTATGAGAAACATGGATTATGTATCTACGAATCTGCATAATACCCAAAATAGTATTTTGATAGTGGGTGTTGACGTCATATGACTGGAGATTATGATACATTCACAACACTGGAAAATACCCCGGGAGGACATATTACTTCCAGTGAATGGAGTCAAGGGAAATTCCATGGAACCAGAAGTCTCAGTGAAAAGAATCAACCATGGTGATGTGTATTTGGTTGAAGGTCTTAATGTTAACCTTATACTCATAAGTTAACTTTGCGATGAAGGTCTTAAGGTTACTTTTACTAAGATTGACATGCAGACCATTGATGAACGAGGAACCGTTTTGCTTTATGGTATTCACTCAGGAAACAACTGCAATACGTGAAGACCGTCAGATATGTGTTTGACAACAGTGAACTCAAAACATGATTTGTTGTATAAGAAACTTGGACACATGAATGTCAATGGTTTATGCAAAATCATGAATACAAAAGTGGTGAGAGGTATACCAAAGCTGGAAAGTAGTTTATTCGTGGTATGTGAAGCTTGTAACAAGGGAGAACATGTGAAAGTTCAACACAAGAAACTTCCATATGTTACTTCCAAGAGGATTCTAGAGTTAATTCATATCAATTTAATGGGACAATTCCAAACAAAGAGCATCTCGGGGAATCGACATATCTTCGTGTTAATGGATGATTTCTCAAGGTATGTGATAACACTTATAATTTACTATTTTTAGTTGGGTTTTTACTTATTTATTTGCAGGTTTTTAACGTTTTTTACCTTTAGAGGTAGTTTTTTTGTATTTGTTAATTTAGGGACTAAATAGTTTAAATCATCAAAAAGGATGGAGAAACGTGCTAATTGGACCTCGTTCATATTTCCAAGCAAGTTTCATGGTCGGATCAAGAAGAAGAAAGCTATAATGTTTGATTTTTTCATATTATCTATCTGGATAGATTTTCAATTTCAAAAAAATCGTCTTGAAACAAGGTCTTAACTTCATTGTATTGAGCTAAGGTTAGGACAGGAAATAGCATTTTGAGTTAGCTTTCAAATGCAAATGATTTAAAGCCATTCGAAATTGTGACCAAGAAATTATAAGCGTTTAAGTCAAGACATGTCTGTCTGCCTCACAAATGAAGTAAGTGGAGCAGTTAGTCATTTCCCACCGGCTGGAGTGATGTTATCCACCGATTTGGAGTCTATTTTTGATCCAGACCAGTGGGAATGATATTTCGGGGTCAGAGACATATTCACTTCATATCTTTCGGTTCAGCTAACTAATTTCAATTTCGTAAAAATCGACATAACCAAGGACGACCTACGCAAGACTTAATATTATAAATGCTTGTTTTTAGAAGATGTTTCACAAGATTTTAGGGATTTTCTATTTTTGTTCTTCGTTTCTAAGAGTTTCTTTGGAGAGATTCGATCTGTACTTCTTTATAGAGAAGATTTTTAAACTCTACCCTTATTATATGATGTTTTCTTTAATTAATTGTTGTGGTGTTTCGAGCTTTATGTCTGAGTAATCCACGTGTTAGGTTCTAGGTTTTTCAAAGAGATCATGTCATCATAAGTTGTTAGTGTTTGTTTAGGGATTCATAATGTCTTTGCTTCAGTTGGTTATACTGCATGATTACTTTACCGCACATTTAGTAATATGATCATAGGTATATTTACATTCCAAAAGCTTGATAAATTACCTGAACAAGTCTTCGACAAGTTGAGTTGCAAGAGGGCTACGAAAGTAGATCGCCTTGGTTCAGTGGACTTATCGAAACTTGTATCCATATAAGGCGTGTTTAACTTCTTCAAGGATCATATGAAAGTTAAGAAGATCTATATTCATGTTTTTGACATCTAGACGGTGCTTAATTCTAATCTTTAGACAATACGGTACCTTTGATGCATGAATCTTTGCGAATTTCTTAATTGCCTAGCGCTTTTCTCTATTGATTCACAACCTCGTTTACTTACTTTTCGCTGCTGTCATTTCATTTTTCACTCACCAAAACAACTTTCATTTTCAGTTTAGGTCAAGTCAACCCTGAGATTCGTAGTGTACAATCCAAGTCTTCATGGAAATAGATACCTAAAGTACTACAACTACGTTTTGCTCTTGCAGTTGCAGTGTCATTTTCTAGGTGAAACTTGACATGCATCAAGCTTTCTGGGAGATCTCTTTTTCTGGGGACATGATATATTACTTATGAACTTTTACATTGATTTTAGTCTAGAACGCTTTTATTTTGAGTTTTTACATCTTTTTCTTTTTATTTTTAGATTTTATGCAAAAAAGATCTCTTCCGGACGACCCATCAACAACCAATACACCTACTGATCTAATTGAGCATACCCTAAGGAGAAAAAAGAGAAAGAAAGATTAGTTGCTATGGACAATACAAACCAAAATCTTCCTCTAGGACATGCACTTCCTGTGGGTGATCATGCTGCCATCGTTGGACAAGGTGATGAAGCTTATGTCCATGGACTTGCTATCGTACATGTTGCTCATCTTCAACCTCAAGCCAAACACGGTGCTCCTAGTGGACTTCAAGGAGTCCAAGAAAACTCACAAGGACCTTTCGTGAAACCCCAAATTTGCGAAATCAACCTGGAGGAGAAAATGTACATGTTAGAGTGGATATTCGACAACAAATTTCAGCTGGAAATTTGGTGGGATTACAACAGCTCCCATAACTACTTTAAGCCTTACTTCAACAAGGTTTGTCTCAGAATTAGCCACCTCAAGAGCGAGCTCAACAAAACAGCCTCGTCAGCCTCAAATAATTGGAGACTTGGATTCTTCCGATGCTTTCTTCTTAAACAAGAATCCAATTCATCATCCTCAATTTTAAAGTAATGAATTTGAGATTAAACCTTATTATAGGATGAATTTTCTGCCACTTCAGTCCATTACTATTTGGGACAAAAACAAAGGAGCATTCAGAGCAAAATCTCAGGCTTTCAACAAGGACCTACTAAATCCTTTTATAAAGCATTGGAAACATTCAAGAAGTACACAAGGGACTGCCCAAACCATGGTTTTTCTGAAGTAAATCTATGAAACATCTTCTAAAACGGTTTCGACCATTAGTACAAGCTTTCTCTAGATACGACCACCAACGGGAGTTTCATGACTAAATTTGTGACTGAAGCCAAGCTTTCAATCAAGAACCTTGCTGCTAGTGACGCCAACAACGGTCTAACTTAGGATAGAAATGTGCGAGCATCCTTTACTTCAACGGTAGGTGCACTAGTTTAAGAACTGAAATGATGATTTCTTAACTTCTAAGAGACCGAAGAAGAGTTCATGCGGTCGAGAGCATTGGAGATGTAAATGGAGAAAAATAGTATTTAGAAGATGTAATTGAGTAGAATGAGGAAGAAGTGAACTACATTGGCGGGGGGGGGGGGGGGGAATTTGGGAAAAAAAAANGAAAAAAAGATTCAATCAAGGATACCAATACAAATCAAATTTATCCTACCGAAAAACCAATGTCAAGAATCCTCAAGACCAACCCTATCCAAACCAAAACGACCAAAAAGGAGCTTCCTATTAGCCTAAGAAACAACATTTCAACAAAGGAATGTATCAAGTGAAGAAATCATTCACTTATCCTCAAACTACTACATCAAACCAACAAGAAAGCAATGATGAGACTATGCTGAAGCAAATCTCTCAAGAGATGAAGAAAAACCACAATGAGTTCAATGAGAGTCTGGACATGTCTATAATGAGCTTACAATGAAGTATGAATCCATTGTCACTCACCTCCAAAATCTTGAAGTTCAAATCGCTCAAACAAGTGAAGCTGTTAAGAAACAAGAAAACTCGGTCAAGGCCGCCAACTTAAAGAAAGTCAAGGAGGTCTTGTGTACTGCTAAGAAACCTCTTCAAAACCTTCTCAAGAGAAACCACCTCTAGAATGTTTTCCAAACGAATCCAAGAGAGCTTACAAGAAGAGACTCAAAGCAGTTCCCTTATAGAAGATCGAATGCCCAAGAAAGTTCATAATTACTTGCTCACTAAACAAAGTGAAGATTGATTTCTTGTGTGCTATTGGGGCAAATTTTAATGTGATGTCACTGGCAATGGCTAACGAGTTAGGGCTCTCCAATATTCAACCATCCTGAATCTCTATCGAATATACATATATGCCCACTTCTACACCATATGGATTTTTGCCCAATGTGATGCTTGAAGTAGGAGGGATTCTCATTCCATAGAATTTTAATGTTTTCTAATAAAGGAGGGAAGAATAATTCGTTGGTCCCAATTCTTAGCTACTACTAGAGCGATCTTTGATTTCTCCAACAAGAGGATTTCCTTAGCAAGGGTCAACAAGCATGTCTTTTACTCTTTTGTGAGCTTCATTTCCAACCCTATTGATGTTGTATTGGGGGATAAAAATTTTAGTCTAGACCCAGGAGATAGCCACAAGAAGAAATAAGTCTCAAAGAAAGAAGCTCCATCCATCAAAAGACTGTAATCTACATAACCAGCGAAAAAGGGTGAAAGGAGAGACACTTGTGCTATCAAAGTACAAAATAATCCACTCATGGGCGTGGATGAAGAAAAGGATGAGAATTACAAGTTTAAAACATCATTTTCCAAGGTCGAGATCAGAATACCCATTGGTTTTGATGTTAAGAATGATGATATCGCAAAAAAAAACCTCGAGAATACTCGTAAGCTCTTTCTTAATGCAATTGTGATATATGAGTCAACTGGAGGCACACTTGATGATCTCAAATTACCTTCTATGCCACCAATTTAAGAGACTCAAGAAACTAAAGGAACCATACTTCCTTTAGTGGAAACCGATCACACATAAAAAGTCAAAGGAGTCGAGGTAAAGACTTAAAACAACCGCTTTGTAGAGGCAATCAACATGATTTTTTTTCTAGGACTTATTTAGATGTGTAGTGTTTAGTTTTAGTTTTTGCATGATTTTAGAAAAAACAAGAAAAACACACAAAAATTCAGATCCAAAGACAACAACAAGTATACCTGAAAACTGTTTCCACTGGGTGGTGACTGATTTTACTCTGGTTTGTGCCAGAAAGAGGCCCCGATTGATAAGAAAGCTCATGTGCCTCAAATTCAATTTTTCAATTTCGTTGAGAAAGAGGATCAAATTCGTTCATAGCATCTCCTAGACCATTCCATACACCTATTTGAGACTAGAGAATGATGTCAAGGTCCGCCAATCAAATCAAAGCTTCAAATAAAAATGCTCGAGCAAAGTGACGATATTATGAAGAACCGAGAATAAACATTTGAGAAACGCCTTCAATTGATCATACTAAAGCAATACAAGCAATCAATTGTAAATATATGATAGGTAATACACCCGAGAGAAATTGACTTTGGAACGGTCAAAATCAAAAGTTTCCTGGAAGATCAAGATTCATAACAAATGGACACATGACAGTTTCCAGTAGTTGCCAAGATAATCAACTCAAACCATCGAAAATACGCGATAAAGTGACCTTTGAACAAAGTATCGCGATTAGAATTTTGATTTTCAAATTTTAACTTTTGATTTTCAAATTTTAACTTTTGGCTAAGAGTGTCATTTTAGATGAGAATCAAGTTGATGGAATGGAAATTCACCAAGTACTCTCAATGATTCGAGCAACACTCCAAGATCAATCTAAACGAGTACTTAATTTGTCCATAAGGAGTTTCTAGAATTCAAGAGCTTCTAATTGTCCCAATTCTTTATCACTCAGCCAAATCCACCATCTAAAATGTTTAAAAACTTTTTGGTATTATTCAGGACTTCCCAGAACACTTCCCGATCAATGGGAAATCAAGTCGACCGTTCGGATTGTGAAACGGCCGAGTAAAATGACAAAAGGGTTGAGGAAAACGCCTTACCGGGTGGCTAAGAAGGAACAAACGGTCTGTTCAAATACACCACCGCGGACGGTGGGACGGGCCTCATGCCTTGGCCAGCTGTTGCCTCTGTTTGTCCCCACCGGTTGGCGGACACAACACCACCGATTTCAGCAAAAAGAGACAGGACGACCGGATTTCCTCCCTGCCCCTTATTCGCGTGTCTTCCCCACCTGTTGACAGAGCCATTTACTCTGATTCTCACTAAAAAAATGCATCGTGGCCGGTGGAACAAGGATATTCTACAATGGAAGATTATGAAAATGTTGGAAAATCAACAAGGATAGCTATCTGAAAGGGAAGAGCTTTGGTGATTAAGGAACCAAACAATTTCTCAAAGTCTAGAAAATCCAAGAAACCTTTGAAGGAAACATCGAAGAAGTATTCGAAGAAGGCCAAAAAGAAGCATGGAAAATAAATAGCAATTGAGAGTGACAATACTTTGAGTGACTATCTGGAGGAAAATGGAGAAGAGATTCTAGTAGATGAAATGCAATTTATTACGGTGTCTCAAGTCCTTGATGATACATCAAGTCATCCACCACCTACGAAGTAAATGCGATCGCAAGCCAAATGACTCAAGCTCACGGTGACAACACCTTCTAGACCAAGCAAAAGGATTGTTGGAACCAAGATGGACCCAAAGATTGACTATGTGATGGCCTTTTCAACAATCAAGATTCAA
The DNA here is from genome assembly GCA_900406275.1 of Anastatica hierochuntica. Lineage (NCBI taxonomy): Eukaryota > Viridiplantae > Streptophyta > Magnoliopsida > Brassicales > Brassicaceae > Anastatica > Anastatica hierochuntica. The sequence continues at coordinate 50,786 of OVAN01000456.1, forward strand.
GCTCCACTGAAGATGGATTTCTCCACACTTAATGTTTTAGGATTAAGAAGATACATCACTTGGTTATTGGATGCTTTTTGTTTGAGAGATTTCATGGAGATATCATTTCCAGTTTATGAGGAGTGATCTAAAGAGTCCCTAAACACGGTTGAGCTTTCTTACCCGCGGGAGAAAATGGTTAAGGCTCAAGACGAAATTCTTTCCTTTTCATCTAGAGTTACCGTATATACCATAACCATTTGATTGCTATGTGAGATTTTGCACTTGGATTGTTGGGAGGAGCCCAATTTTAGCTCCAACCACACATCTTATAGTGCATGAGACAAATTTTCTCATTAGACTCTTCGGCTTGGGAACTCAAAGGAGGCTAAGATCACACATTCGGCGATTCGCTATGTGCATACACTATTGAAACAATGGATTTTCAGTAGGAAAGAGAAGATGGTTTTGCTTTAGAGATAAACTCTTCATCCTCATTTCACCATTTGTTGCTAATCCTCAAAGAGCCAACTATGGAGCTCATTATTCGAGGAGGATGATTGAAGTGAAGAATGAGATTGCTGAGGTGAAGAGGGAGCCAAACTACACTTCTCCTTTTGGAGAGATCATCAGTGCCATCCTTAGTACAAGAGGAGTAGACTTCAGTTTTGAGATACCCATGGAGAGTAGTGGATCAATGGATCTTTCATGACTTGGGATGACTCGATTTTTATCAGGATGGATTGCGGGTACTTAGTCTTTTGTGTACCAATTCATGCATCCCTTCGTGATGGAGCCAGCTAGTGTCCTCCTCCCTTATTCTTCCTTCCATTACTGCAGGAAGGTTTGACTCTATTTGGCCTTCTTCTTTCTCAAAATTTTAGGAGATCACTAGAGTGTCCTCTTCTCGGTTTGAGAGACTTCCATCGAGCCAAGACCTTGGATGCCAAGGCTATTGCTCGTGTAAGAGCTTCCTTCCTCGTACTATGAATCTTGTTATTTCATATTATATCCTACAAGCAGAGTTTTGAGATGATCTTCGTATTCCCTTAGCTGGGGAGAGAGTGAGGAGAGCTCGTTCGGGGAAATTGATGACCAGAGTAGTTCGTGTTCTGAGACATGTTGTGCAAGGAGTTTTCACGAGGACTCGTAGAGAGAAAGTTGAGCCAACAATTGAGGGAAACTTAGAGAGTTTTTCTCTAGTCTCAGACTTTGGGCAGGACATTGCTGAGAAATCCAACACTACCAGAGCAATCCTTTAACACATGTAGGATACAACCCTACATTAGCTCATGAGCAGAACCCAGAAGTCATTGTGAGTAGCCATACACTGGATGATTCATACTCATCAGACTTTTGAGTCTTCTATCAGTTATCATTGTTCGAGTCATTTTCCTTTTCATTTTATTTTTATTTTATTGAGTATGTCATCCCTACTCTAGATTGCTTTTGCACTGAGACAGTGCAAGGTAAATCTGGGGGACTTATCCATTACTAATGTCTTATGTACTTTTTTTTTAATTTAGTCATTTTGATATTTTTGTTGAGTCAAAAAGTGTTGGAGATTTAATCTAATGTTGTTGGAATATTTGTTTTGTGCTAATTTTTGTGTTGCTTCTATAGTAGTTATTCACTGCGAATTTTACTGAACGGAAAACTTTTAGTGGATCGATCTACCAGGATGACCGTATCCATTTAGAACTCGGATTTTAATGCAGGACCCACATTCAATTGAATTGAATTTCTCATTTGGGGCTTGGTATATTATGGATAGACTTCTCTTTAAGGTCTGACACTAAAAACCCCTAGTGAATAATTTTCCTTATACTATTTCTTTCAATTAATATGGATTTAAGGCTCGATGAAACGAGCAAAAGGGGCAATAATTCTAATAACAAATTTCAAACCCTATAAGACTCATGGAAACTTATTCCATTTGTGCTTAATTTATAAAGAAAAAAGATCGATAGAAAAAATAAAATAATACTCTAGAAAAGTAGGGAGAAAAACGTTTCTCATGGGCTGATAGAAAAAAATAAAATATTACCCAAAGAAAGTAAGAAAAAATCAGCCTCTAAGGCATAAGAATAGAAAGGGGATTGAGCTTTAGGAAGGTTTAATGTGCCTAGGAACTTGTTTGAGTATGACTCACTAACTTTTAGATCGATATTCTCTTGATGAGACCACACCTTAAATAAATAAGGAGCTAGTAGGTATGCCATTTTGTTTTGTGATTTTGGTTCGAATCGGGATGGTTGTTAGGCAAAGGGAAGTATGTGGAAGTTAATCTTTGTATGTTGGTGCTGCTATATGGATATAACCGAGAGGACCCCTAGACAATGTTTCAGACGACAAAGGTATCTTTCCACATTTTTAAACCTTTTTTCGTTCTTGGAATTTCTTTTCTTGAGGACAAGCAAGAAGCTAAGTTTGGGGGAGTTGATAACACTAACATTTTACTATTTTTAGTTAGATTTCACTTATTTATTACCAGGTTCTTAACTCTTTTTGACCTTCAGAGGTAGTTTTCTCGTATTTGTGATTTTAGGAACTAAACAGGTTAAATCATCAAAAAGATAAAAAAAAAAAAAAACGTGTTAACTGGACCTCATTCATATTTACAAGCAAGTTTCATGGTTGGATCAAGAAAATGGAAGCTCGAACGTTTGAGTTTTGCATATTATTTATTTGGGCATATTCTAATTTTAAGAAAGATCGTCTTGAAATAAGGTCTTACATTCATTGTATTGAGCTAAAATTTGGATACGATATAGAATTGTGAGTTAGCTTTCAAATGCAAGTGGTTTAAAGCCATTCAAAGTTGTTACTAAGAGGTTACAAGCATTTAAGTGAAGACATGTCTGTTCTCCTCAAAAATAAAGCAAGTGGAGCAGTTGGACCATTTCCCACCGGATGGCGTGATGTTTTCCACTGGTTTGGAGTCTATTTTTGGTCAAGACTGGTGGGAATGATATTTTGGGGTCAGAGATAGATTTCTTTTCATATCTTTCGGTTCAGCTAACCAGTTTTGATTCCGTAAAAGTCGACATAACCAAAGACGACCTAAGTAAGATGTAATATTATAGATACTCATTTTAGTCTTTAGAATAGAGAGAGCCACAAACATTAGAAGAGCTGTCACAAGTTTTTAGGCATTTTTTTTCTTCTTCGTTTCTAAGAGTTTCTTTGAAGAGATTCGATCTGTACTTTGTTATAAAAAAGATTTCTAAATTCTACTCTTAATACATGATATTTTCTTTTATTAATGGTTGTTGTGTTTCTAGCTCCATGTCTGAGTAATCCACTTGTTAGGTTCTAGATTTTTCAAAGAGATCATGTCATCATAAGTTGTTAGTGTTTGTTTAGAGATTCATATTGTCTTTGTCTCGGTTGATTATATTCCATGATTACTTTACCGCGCTAGTAATATGATAATCAGTAAATTCACATTCCAAAAGCTTGATAAATCACCTGAAGAAATCTTTGACAAGTTCAGTTGCAAGGAGACTTCTAAAGTAGATCGCCTTGGCTCAGTGAACTTATCAAAGCTGGTATCCATATAATGCGTTTTTAACTTGTGTAAGGATTGTGCAAAAGTCAAGTCCCTTGGTTAATTAAGCATACAATCCTGAAAGTCAAAAGTGGAGAGGTTCTATATTTGTCTTTTTGAGTTATAGGCGTTGCTTAATTCTAATTCTAGACATTACGATATCTTTGATGCACGGTTCTCTGCAAATTTTCTAATTGCCTAAAATTTTTCTCTATTCATACACAACCTTATTTACTTTTCACTGCTACCATTTCTTTTTACACTCACCAAAATAACCTTTTTTCTTAGCTCAAGTCAACCCTGAGATTTGTAGTGTATAATCCAAGTCCTCGTGGAAATCGATACTTGAAGTATTACAAATACGTTGTGCTCTAGCATCTATATTGTCATTTTTTGGGTGAAACTTGACACGCATTAGTATACTTGGGTAAGATTTCTTCGTGTAAAGAATGATGTTGTTGATAGCTTCAAAATCAGCCTTACAGCTAAAAATCGAGAAAGGTGATATAGTTCAAGTAATGGGTGACCATGAAGGTAAATTTCAGACGCTGCATATGAGAATTTTTTTTAAAAAGTTATGGAATACATCATCATTTTTCTGCACCTAGAATGTCGCAGCAAAACGAAGTGGTTGAGCTGAAATACATAACACTACATGAGATGGCGAGAGGTATGATAAATGGAAACAATGTACCAACACGATTTTGGGCTGAGGTGATTAACATGGCATGTTACATCATAGATCGAGTCTAACGTAAGTTAGGTAGCAAGAAAACTCCCTATGAAATCTAGAAGGGAAAGATTTCGAATATTAGCGACTTTCACGTGTTTGGCTGCACTTGTTATATCTTGAACAACAAACACAATCTTGAAAATTTTGATTCAAGAAGTGATGAAGGGATCTTCTTCGAATATGCTACGAATAATATGGCTTTTTGAGCTATCAATCAAAGAAAAGAGATTGTCATAAATTTTGTGAACATAGTGTCCGATTGTGATAATAGTCTGAGATTGGAAAAAAGTGACACAAGATGCAGGTGAGTCGCATAGACGTACGTATAGTTCAAGATTTTCAGAACATTTTCAAAGAAGAGACTGATATAGACACGGTCACATACAAGACCTCGGAGTTGCAGTTGCAGGTTCCAAAAAATTATTCACTAAATGTGTGATTGACTCTGTTAATGAGGGGATGATCACCTATAAGAAGCAAATCAACTTCAAAAAATGGTAATGTTTGTATAAATAAAGGAGTACTCGTGCTTTTTGTCCAAAATTGAGCAAAAGAACGTTTGGGTGGCTTTAGAGGATGAATTCTGGCCATGGACGATGCATGAAAACCTGGAATAGTTCGCATGTCTTAGAATTTGGGATTTTGTTCCATTACCTCCAAACGCCAGTGTTGTGGGAACTAAATTGATTTATAAGAACAAGTGTGATGAGCATGGGAATGTGGTGCAACAAATCGAGGCTGGTAGCCCAAGGGTATTCACAAGTTGAGGGAATTTATTTTGACAAAACCTTTTAGAACGTTTAGAATTGATTCATCTACTCCTAGGAATTGCTTGTGAACTACGAATCAAATTTGTATCAAATGGATTAGGCCTGGGCGTTTCAGATTTTGGATAAGGTTCAGGTCGAGTCTATTGGGGTTCGAGTTATCAGATTCTTTATATTTAGCCCCGCTCGGGTGTTTTAAAAGTTCGGAGGGTTTAGTTTGGATCCGGTTTGGGTTTGAGTAAGAGTTCGGGTTCTGGTATCTGATTTAACAAAAAAAATTAAGAATCCAAATTTACCTAAAAACTTCAATTAAGCAACTTCGTGATGACATCTTCGTCTCACAAGGAATGTACTCTCGTAATATTATCAAACGCTTTGAGATGCAAACAACCAAAACCTCTAGACCTCTAATGAGTATGACGAGTAAACTGTCCAACGTTGAAGACGGAAAAATAGTGAATGAAAAGCTATTTCGTGCAACGATTCGAAGTTTTCTCTATCTCACTATAAGTCCCTCATCTTTGCTACAGTATTGGAGTATGTGTGCATTATCAAGCAAGTCCATGCGTAGTCAAATGTATATTGAAATTTGTCAAAGGTACGTTGGATTTTGGTGTGTATTATGCAAAATATATTAACTCTAATCTTTCAGGTTATTGTGATGCGGATAGAGCTAGTAATTTAGATGAGCGAAGGAGTAATTTAGGAGGAGTTTCTTCTTGGGAAATAATATGATATCGTGGCACAACAAGAAACAGAGTTGTATGACTTTATTAACAGGTGAGAAAAAAATATATAGTCATGGATAGTTGTTGTACACAATTACTATGGATGAAACAAAAGCTATGCAATTACGATATCAAGCCTGAAGATTTTCTCGTGTATTGTGATAATATAACTGCAATTAACATATGTATACTTTTGGTTGAACATTCATAAACTAAGCATTTATATATATGACATTACGTTGTGCGTGAATTAGTTTAGGAAAATCTTATGGTTATCGAGCATGATACTTTTGATAAAATAACTAGCTAATCTTATTACACTACAAGAAAACATGCTATTTGCGATGAGGAAAATTTTTGAGGAAAATGTTTCGTTGCAAATTTGCGATTGATTTGCGACAAAACTGTGAAAAACTGATCATCCGTCGTAAAACTCTCGCAAATTTGCGCAGATAACATTTGGTCGCAATTTCGTTGCAAATTAGAGACTGTTTTGCGAGAAATTACTTTCCTCACAATATTGCGAGGATTTTACGTGGAACGAGCAAGAGAATTGTGATCCTCGCAAATTGATCACAGATTTGCGAGGAAACTGCGAGGTATAACTACATATTCCAGAAGAGTAACTGGCTTTTGAGAGGAAATATTTTGCTGCAAAATGTAGCAATTTCCTCACAAAATCCTTGAAAAATTGTGTAGTCGCAATTTTCTAGAAGTTCCATAGAAACTATTTTCTATATTTACTATATTTACAACTCCACACTCTCCCATGTCTTTCACCAATTCACAAAACAAAACAAAAAAGCATAGAAAAAAATTTCAGGTTCAGAGCATGAAATTTTTGTTTTACGAGGATGGATGTATCGACAGAGAGATCCAGTTACCAGTGAAGTAACAAAAGAGTACCGTGGTGGTTTGCACGAATCCATATATCAGGTGACTAACAACCCCCTTGCGCAAGAGAACGATAAAATATTTTGTCCATGTTGTAAATGTCGGAACGATAAGTATGTCTCAATAGATAATGTGAAGAGACATTTATATAATAGAGGTTTAACACCAAATTATTATATATGGCTTTCGCATGGAGAAAGTTGTAATGTTGAAGCAGATAGTAGTTCGAGTCGTGGGAACGAAATAGAGGAACTAGTCATCACCATGATCAATTTGGTATTTACAATGAGCATCAAACAAAAAATAGGTTTCATGATATGGTTACAAATGCATTTCATGAAACATCATTAGCATTTGAAAATGATACATTTGCGAATATTCCTTATTTTGAGGAACCAAACATAGATGCTAAAAAGTTTTATGATATGTTAGACGTTGTGAATCAACCTATCTACGATGGATGTAGAGAAAGGCAGTCTAAATTATAATTGACATCTAGGATGATAACAATTTAAAGTGATTACAACTTACATGAGAATTGCATGAATGCATGGGTATATTTGATTAAAGAGTATTTGCCTGTGGATATTAATTTAGCTGAGTCTTATTATACAATTCAAAAATTGGTTTCTAGTCTTGGGTTACAATCTGAAATGATTGATGTATGCATCAAGAACTGTATGATATTTTGGAAAGATGATGAAAAGTTGCAGGAGTGTCGTTTTTGTGGGAAACCGAGATAGCTGCCTACAAGTGGACGAACACGTGTACCATTTCAGAGGATGTGGAACCACTACAAGAAAACAATCAATTTGCGAGGAAAAAATGTTGTCAGAAATTTGCGTGCAATTTGCGAGTGAATTGCAAGGAAAAAATTTTTACTCGCAAATTTGCTTGAAAATATTTTACTCGCAATTCAGTCGCAAAATTGCGACTTATTTGCGAGAAAAGCTTCTCCCTCGCAAATTTTCGAGTGACTTGCTAGGAATAAGTGAGAGAAAACGTTTTACTCGCAAGTTGGTCGCAAATTTTGCGAGTAAATTGCGAGTGACAATTTCTATTGCAATTTGCGAAGGATTTGCGAGTAAAGAGTGAGAGAAAGTTTTTCCCTCACAATGTGGTTGCAAACTTATGAAAATACACATTTTTAACAAGAGTAACTAATATTTGCGGGAAAATTTCACTCGCAAATTCCTAGTAAATTCGTAGCAGTTCCCTAGCAAATCTGGCTTTCGCAATTTCCAAGCAAATCAGTAGCAAAATTTTATTATATATACAACTCTCCACTCTCCCATAATCTTCACCAATTCAAAATTCTAAAAAAAAATGTCTGCTTCGGAGCACGAAATTTTTCGCCTTGCAAGGATGGATGTATCGGCAAAGAGGCTCAGATACCAGTGAAGTTACAAAAGAGTACCGTGATGGTCTGTGGGGATTCATCTACCAGGAAACTAATAACCCTCTAGCGCAGGAGAACGGTAAAATCTTCTGCCCTTGTCGAAAATGTCGGAATGAGAAGTATATCTCTATAGATAACGTGAAGAGACATTTATTTAATAGAGGTTTCATACCAAATTACTATATTTGGCTTTCTCATGGGGAAAGTTCTAATGTTGATGAAGGTAGTTCTAGTCGTAGGAACTTAAATAAAGGAAGTTGTCGTCAACATGAAACAGAAAATAGGTTTCATGATATGGTTACAAATGCATTTCAGGAACCATCTGTTTTAATGAAAATGCTACATTTGTTGGTGTTCCAAATTACGAGGAACCGAACTTAGATGCTAAAAAATTTATGATATGTTAGACGCTTCGAGTCAACCTATCTACGATGGATGTAGAGAAGGACAGTGTAAATTATCATTAGCATCTAGGATGATTATAATTAAAAGTGATTACAACTTACCTGAGAATTGCATGGATGCATGGGCTGATTTATTTAAGGAGTATTTGCCTGCGGATAATAATTCGGCTGAGTCTTATTATGCAATTCAAAAATTAGTTTCCAATCTTGGGTTACCACCTGAAATGATTAATGTATGCATCGACAACTGCATGATATTTTGGAAAGATGATAAAAAGTTGCAGGAGTGTCGCTTTTGTGGGAAACCAAGATATCAACCTACTACTGGACGTACACGTGTTTCATTTCAGCAGATGTGGTACTTGCCAATCACAGACAGACTGAAGCGTCTTTATCTTTCTGAGAAGACATCGGCTACCATGAGATGGCATGCACAACATACAACTGAAGATGGAGAGATTAGACGTTCCTCTGATGCAAAAGCATGGAAACACTTTTAAACGGTATATCCTGATTTCGCTAACGAGTGTAGAAATGTGTATCTTGGTTTGTGTACAGATGAGTTTAGTCCATTCGGTATGTCTGGTGGAAACTACTCGTTATGGCCTGTCATCTTGACGCCCTACAATCTTCCACCGGAACTGTGCATGTAGAGGGAGTTTTTGTTCATGAGCATTGTTGTGCCTGGTCCTAAGCACCCGAAGAAATCATTAGATGTTTTCCTTCAACCTCTTATCCATGAGTTGCAGCATTTATGGTATGCAGGAGTACATACGTTTGCCCAATCACAACATCGGAATTTTAAGATGCGTGCGGTCCTTATGTGGACCATAAGCGACTTTCCC
>OVAN01000457.1:0-60044 GCA_900406275.1 Anastatica hierochuntica
TCTCTAATCGTTTTACAACCCGTGTTTGCTTGCTTTCTTCCTGATTTCGAAATTAGTTTTCTTTTGCCAAACTTTCTTTTCCGCCTTAGCCCGTATTTGATTTGATAGTTCTTTGTACACATTGGTCCTTGTGGATTCGATACCCAAACCACTACAACGTGCNTGAGCCATCAGAAACCAATACAAAACATTGTTGGAAGCAGGTGGTTATTAAGAACAAGTTCTTACCGATGGTTCTCTTAGCAGGTGCAAAGCACGATTGGTCACCAGAGGATACACTCAACAATGGAGTAAAGATTTCACTGCTACGTTCAGTCCAGTCATCAAATCAACAACCATTCTACTGATTCTTGATGCGCAATCTCCCGCTCGTAGCCAATCCAACAGCTCGATGTTAATGACGCCTTCTTGCAAGGGAAACTGATGGAAGAATTTTATATGGAAAAACCACACGGTTCTGTCGATCTTGATAAACTTGATCATGTCTATCTTTTGCGTTAAGCCATCTATGGACTCAAGCAGGTACACGAGCAGGGTATATATAGCTCAAAATCTTTCTCGTCATCCTTGGCTTCCATAATTTTCTAGATGATACATCGATGTTTGTTCTACACAACAGAAAATGCTTTGTTTATCTTATAATCTATGTCGACATCATTATCACTGGTAGCACCACGCAGGGAATCAAATGACTTCTCACTCTACTTAAGGATCAGTTTGCGGTAAAAGATCCAGAAGATCTCAAGTACTTCTTAGGCAGAGAGGCACATCAAACTCACCAAGGTTTTCATCTCTCGCAGCACAAATATTTACATGATCTTCTTCATCGCTACAACATGATGGAGGCGAACCCGGTAACAAACACTAGTGGCAACATCTCCCAAACTTACGCTGACCACGGTAACACCTCTCGAGGACCCGACCGTGTAACGACGGCCCGACTGTGTACCGTTAACTTGTTGACAACCTTCAGTATCTCTTCTTTACACGCCTTGATGTTACATATGATGTGAACCGGCTGTCTCAGTTCATGCGTCGTCTCACGGATCAACATTGGCAAGCTTCCAAGAGAATATTAACCTACCTCGTAGGATGGTCACATACGGTGTATTCTTCTCGTCAGACTCGCCACTTCATCTCCACGCCTTCTCCAATGTCAACTAGGCTGGCGACACTGATGATTATGTCTACACCAATGCCAACGTCATCTACTTATGCTGCAACCCGATATCTTGGTCAGCAAAGAAGCAATCAACCTTCCTCGTACATCCACTAAGGCCGAGTATAGATCAATAGCCAACAACCCGGCTGAGATCCGTTGGATATGCAATCTCCTCTCTGAGCTTGTAATTACATTAACAACTACACCGGTAATCTACTGCGACAATCTTGGAGCAATGTTCCTTTGTACAATATGGTCTTCCACTCTTGCATGAAGCATATTTCCCTAGACTATCACTTCATTCGCGGTCAAATACAGAAAAATGCTACATGCCACACATGCACACACCACAGACCAACTCGCAGATGGCTCAAAAACCTCCTCCTCGAGCTCGTTTCTTGGAACCACGAGACAAGAGTGGAGTGGCATATCAAGGATAATCATGATCCCAACTTTAACTATGTCAATATTGTGATTGATATTCTCATATGGAAGCTTCTGTAAATAGCTAAACCTAATGGCTCATCTGTTATTGTATGTATATCTCTATAACCTTTGTCAATACGAATATAACCATTTGGTTGAGCCACTGCAATGCATTGTTTACTATCTTTTGACTGACCATTTGGTTAAAGGAAAAAAAAATTAAAAACCAATAAATAGGGGGGCACTAGTAGAAAACAGGTGTGTAGCCTCGAAAACATTTCATGGCTATAAGCCAAAAGTCGTTGTTATATGAAATTTTTGTCACGAAAAAAACATGATTATACGATCGTGACAATTTTGGGTTGTGAGTAATCGTAACTATTTAACCATGATTTTATCACGAAAAATCGTGACTAAATTAGCCACGTTTTTCAAAGAAATATTTGTGACTAATAGTCACAAAATACTACATGTTTATTTAGTGGCCATGTTAGCCACGTTTTGCTACGTAACTTTCGTGACTAACATCCACGAATTAGACACGTTTATTTCGTGACTATTTTTGTCACGAATTGTCATGTGTTAATTGTGACTACTTAGCCACGATTATTCGTGGCTATATGTTACTTGTAGTGACGATATTGACGTAGATTTTCGTGGCTATGTATGAAAAAGTAATATATATATATATATATATATATATACTATAATCCAAGAATATTATATAAAGATATAATGTTTTTTCTGTTTTTAAATTAACAATACTTTCAAAACTAAAAAAAGTTAGTATTGGTACAACATCATCAGACCATACTACTACAAAATTCTGCATCAGACACTCAGGTTGGTTCAAACTACTGACAACCTGAAACAAAAAGCTAAAAAAAATATTACACTTCAATCCTTAAAACCCGAAATCTTTAAGTACCTAGTTCTTCAGCATAACACCTATCCAAATTTGATTGTTGTTCTTTGGTGAGCCTGGTGAGCTTGGTACGCTTGTGAGCTTGAGCAGTTGAGACTTGTTGAGGGTTTTTTTTGTTGTTGTTGAGATGGTGAGACTTGTAGAGGTTCAGATGGTTGAGAATGAGCTTGGACAGAAGGTTGTGATGATTGAAGTGAGGTGGTAGGAACTTAAGCTTGAGGCTGGAGACCTTGAGGTTGGAGCGCGTGAGGCTGGAGAGCTTACATAATATGTTTAAGAGACTCTCTTGTTGCAACCATCTCTTGTTAGAAGTCAGACTTCAAAGCAGTGAGATCTGCCTTGACTGCATCAGCATGTGTCTCTAAGCCGGAGATGCGCATCTCCAGGTCCAGAGTTCTCTTCAGTGAGACACGAACAGGTTCAGTATTGTTGGACTCTTTGAATTGAGCACTGCCAAGTCCATAGATTTTCCCCTTCTTTGTCTAGCCACGCTGAAAATTGAAGAAAACCAAACAATTAAACAGAACATTCAAAAAATTCAGAATTTAAGTCATTAAACAGAACAACAGTTAATGTAAGTCATTAAGCAGAAGATTCAAACAATTTCAGAAAATGTGTCAACTAAACACATCATGTTGCAAACAGGCAAATCAAAAAATTTCAGAACATGTGTCAACTAAACACATCATGTTGCTAACATGCAAGTTAAGATTTAAACACTTTAAGAAATGCTCAGCTACTAAACACATCATGTTGCAAACTAGGAAGTTAAGATTTAAACTAAAAATAAAGTAAGAACCAGAATTTGATTGTTATTAAGAGTTACCTTTATGTACTCCTGGTTTAGGAGAAGGCGTCTGGAACTTGATGTAGCCATTGTGGAGGAAGTTTGATTGTTGCAATTGGAGATCCTTCCCCAATTGCTTGCTCGTCAACAGCTTCCTCAACTTCCAACACCAGGTCTTTTGCGTGGGCATCTACGAACGTCCCATCTTTACGCATGTGTGTCTTCCTCACCAGGTCTGTATAGGCGGGTGGCCCATCCAAACCCTCTGCAACCATCTAAAAGAAAGTCAAAAGCAAAGTGTTAGAATTTAAAATTTTAACAAATAAGGAAAGATAGTAAAAAAGTCTTACCATATCATACTCATGCTTGACAAATGGCACTGGACCAACACTGTGCTTGTTCATAGTCTTCCTTTCTGGAGCAAAAATGCGGGAACCAGCAGCTGATTGGCTCCTGTTGATTGCTTCTTCAGTCTTCCAATTGTCCAGAAGTTGTGCCTAGCCTGCATCATTGATATACTTAGGATTCTTCCCTTGTCTCTTCTTCTGGTACTGCAGATAGTCACTTGAGTCTGCACCTTCTACTTGGCGTAAATTTCGTCGTGGAACTCATCTTCCCAATAGTAATTTTGATACAAAGAATAGACACACATTAGAAGGTAATTAAAGTTAGATATAAACATAATAAGAAAGAGATAAGATTGAGAAACATGACCTACAATAAATGTCTGCCACTACTTATCCTTCTTCTCTTGTGGAACATGTTTCCAGCTGGACCGAGGACCCCAGAAGTAGCCATGCCATGTAGCCCGTATAAAAGCATGGACCTCTGGATCGATACCAAACCTGCCAATGAGAAACATATATCATATTAGAATCAGAAGATGTTGATCATTCAAACATGAGGAAAATATATAAAATACTCTTACTATATTGCTCCATTGAGCTTCATAGGATAAAGATGTGGTTGGTTCAGTCTGGCTGGAGAACGAAGCAAGGAAGCTTATGTCCTGTGGGCATAGGTAGGAATGGCAGAAACTTCTGTGGGAGGATTAATAGCTCCAGGAAGCAGTGAAAGAGAGGAAGTAGACCCAATTGCAGGTGATATCCCCCCTTAATAGATTGAAAGAGAAAGTTAATAAATGAATATCAAATTAATCAAGCAAAAAAGAATTATACATTATCACAACACAATACATTACACAAAGCTTAATATATCATTCTTAAAGAACAAAGTAAACAGAAACTAAACTGTGTTACTAAACAGAACCTTAAAGTCATTTCTAATTAGGAACTAAAACCTAAACATAAACTAAAACCTAAACAGACACTAAACATGAACTAAACAGAACCTTAAACCCATTTTTAATTAGGAACTAAAACCTGAACATAAACTAAAACCTAAACAGGCATTAAACATGAACTAAACAAAACCTTAAATCATTTCTAATTAGGAACTAAAACCTGAACATAAACTAAAACCTAAACATAAAATATACATAAACCTTAAGTTAAACCTTAACGGGCAGTTTCCTTATGTTCATCACAGACAAACGACAACAATACAAAATTATATCAAACAACAATACACACTCTAAAATGAAACAGAATGCATATCTCAAACATATTTTTATATCTCAAAATCGTAAGCAAAACCCTAAACTCAAATTGATCTCTAATCCTAATCAGTAATTCAAAGCCTTAATTAGAACATGCAAACCTAAGACCCAATCCGATTGGATCTCTAAACCTAAGCCCCAATCGATTTCTAACCCTAATCTGAAACCTGAAGACATGAAATCCTAGTCCCCAATCGATTTCTATCCCTAATTAGTAAAGAATCCCTAATTTGAAACCTTAAGAACATCAGAAACCTTAAGAACAATCGAAACACTAAGAAACCGTAACCTTACCTTCAAGATTCATTCGGGACAGGTGGTTGCGAGAGGTTGAAGGAGCCATCGAGATATGTCTTCGGGTGAGACGGTGAGACATTGAGATGGTGAGACATTGAGATGGTGAGACGGCGAGACAGAGAGATGGTGAGACGGCGAGATAGAGAGATGGTGAGACGGTGATACAGAGAGATGGCAAGACTGCGAGATAAAGAAATGGTGAGACGGCGATGGTGAATCAGAGATAAACAATGAATAAGGTGATGAGAATCGCAGAGGAAGGGTGAAGAGAGAAACGACAAAGGGTTTAGATCTGGGATCTTGTTTTGTAGAGAGAGAAGAGATAGACGGCATTTACACATTAAGGGTTTCAAGACTTAGTAAAAATTGTGAGGTCAAAATAAGTTTCGAGACTTATGGGAAAATGTAGAATTTAGGGTTTAATTTATTTTAAAAAAAATGGGGTTTATAAAAATAATATAAGATATACTTTATTTAAAACATTAATTTCTTACAAATTCATGACACATTAAGAAGTTAATTATGAACTTACATTTGAATCAGAATCAGAATCAGTACACGATATTTCTAACTCGTGTTCTAAAACGTATTCGTCATTGGGAGGAACCACTAGTAACAAATCATGATATGAATCATCTTCCACGATAAACGGCTCAATTTGAAACATTTCACTTCCTGCAACTACGTGGTTGTGTGTATCATCTTGTAACGCGGCAAGAGCAACCTCGAGTGTTTCTCGAACCGCTCTGGGCATAACTTTCGTACATGCCCACCAGTCTGTTGATGATGTACGACGTATTCGGGGATACGGAATGAAAAAAACTTGATCACAATTACCTGACACAATAAATGGATCATATTTTTCACATGAAGATACAAAATGAAACATTTTTTTATCACAATTACCTAACAAAATAAATGGATCATATTTTTCGTATCGCCCACGCGGAGAAACATCAATAAGTCCTTATTTATGTTTCCGCACTCCCCGTCCTTCAGTTGTATCAAACCACCTACATTTGAAAATTATGGCCTTCAGTCCAACAACACCTAATTACTCAACCATCATAATACCCTCGATCAATTCGTAGTAGTCAGTGTCTGTGGTTCCACGAATGTAGACGCCACAATGTTGGGTTCTCCTATCTTTTCCATGGTTATGTGTGTGGAAGCAGTATCTGCGAGAGAAGTAAATTGGCCAAGGAATGAATTTTAGGAAAGTGAATATGTTGTTAATGCTTTCGCCACAAAGTGATTGGATCTTAAGGTAAACTTACAAAGCCTTCACATATTTCTGAAACGTCGTCTTCCCATGTTGCAGGAACTAAGAGTATGGATGGTGAGGCTAAAGGAGGGGCACCAGGGGCACGGTGCACCCTAAGACATCTAAGAAAGGAATGGTGGCTCCTCTGAAACCACCGGCTCATCCTTGAAGATCATGAGTTAGAACTGTCAAGGTCTAGGAGGAGACTTGACAGCTGATAACTTGAGATATCTTTGGAAAAAGTTTAGGCCCGATATTGTATTCTTATCATAAACTAAAAAAATCTTCTTCTAATTTAAAAAAAAAAAAATTCAAGTTCAATATGGTTTTAATAATTTGTACATTGTGGATCCAATTAGATTAAGTGGTGGTCTTGCTATTTTTTACAATAATGAAATAAAACTCGATGTTTTGTTCTTTAGTAATCGCATTATTGATGTTAACGCTTCAATCTATGGGTTTAGAGTTTCGATTTCATTTTTTTTGGAATTCTTGTGGCCGCAAATCGGTGGATTGTTTGGGATAAATTAATGAAAATAGGAAAAAATAGATCCAACGCTTGGTTGATAATAGGTGATCTAAGTGAACTAACTGGAAACAATGAGAAAAGGGGACAAAGTGACATTTGCGAAATTTTTTGATCCTTTTAACCAGATGCTTAGTTACTGTGGAATGACATAATTCTCGTGCGCAGGGGATCAGTTGTGTGGAAAGGAACACGAAATAAACAAAATGTCCGATGTAAGCTGGATAGAGCAGTTGCAAATGAGGAATTGCATAATATTTTTGGCCATTCAAAGGTGGAATATTAAGAAGAATATGGTCAAACCATCAACCAATATTGTTAAAATCCAATTACAAGGCGGAAAATTACTACAAAAAAATTCTTCTCGCCAAGAGATGGATAGGGAAGTGGATTTTGTAGAGGCTCTTACGTGTGGTTGGTAACGTACGAGGAATTTTAGGACTCCAGCATTTATGGATAAAATACATAATTATAGGAATTCAATCTCTTAGTGGAAAAAAATAATGTACAACCAGGAAAGAAGAAGATTGAATTACTGAAGGAAAAATTGAAGGAAGCTTGATTTGGTATCTCCAGATATTATTGTGAATATTAAAAGAAAATTGCAAGAATCCTACAAAAAGGAGAAAATTTTCTGGAAATAAAAGAGTAGACACCTATGCGTAAAAGAGGGAGACAGAAATACAAAATTCTTCCGTGTCATGACCAAGCAAAGGCGAGTGAGGAACCGGATCTCGTGATTATTTAATTCAAAAAGGGCATGGGAAGAATCACCAGAAGGAATGGAGGTCATAACAGTTAAGTATTTCAATGATTTGTCAAACCTACAGGTTGTGGGGGATTTCACACAGGTTCTTGAGAATGTTGATTCAGTTATTACAAATATCATGAATCAAGCATTAACTAGAGATGTTACGGAAAATGAAATAAGGATAGCGCTTTTCGCTATGCATCCTGAAAAAGCCCATGGATCAGATGGGATGAAATCTTTGTTTTTTCAAATATATTTGGGATTATGAAGGAGAACCTAGTCAGCTTGGTTAGGGACTTCTTTAGATCTAGAAATTTTGACGCTCAGTTGAATGTGACTAACATTTGTTGTATACCGAAGACGGACCAACTTAAGAGAATGATAGAGCTTAGGCCAATAAGTCTTTTTAACATGGCCTACAAGATTATTTCTAAAATATTGTGTCTAAGGCTAAAAAAACGTCCTTCCCCGCTTCATATCTGAAACACAATCGGCATTTATTTATGGAAGATTGATTACAGATAATATTCTGATTGCCCAGGAAATGTTTCATGGCTTGCGCACTAACTAGAAGTGTCGACATGAATTTATGGCCATTAAGACGGACATGAGTAACGCTTAGATCGGATTGATTGGCCATTCCTGGAGGTTGTCCTACAGAAATTAGGTTTTAAACAGATGTGGATCTCTTAGTTAATGTAGTGTGTTTGGTCGGATTCATACAAATTACTTTTTAATGGACAATCAACGGAGGACATTTTCCCCCATAGAAGGCTGAGATAAGGTAATCCTCTATCACCGTACCTTTTTATTATTTGTACAGAAGTTCTGATTGCGAACATAAAACGGAAGAAACAAGATCGTGCTATAACAGGTGTCCAGATAGCCCAGCGTAGCCCAATAATATCACATCTTCTTTTTGTAGATAACAGCCTTTTCTTTTGTAAAGCAGAGGGTTCACAATATCAAGCTATCTTGGATGTTTTGCGTGACTATGGATGTGCATCGGGGTAAGTGATAAATTTCGATAAATCATCGGTGATGTTTGGAAAGAATGTTCCAAAACCAACAAAGGTGTCAATGAAATCGATGTTAGGTATTTCAAAGGAAGGTGGTATGGGAACATATCTTGGAATCCTTGAAAGTTTGGGAGGATCCAAGAGTCATATTTTCAACTTTGTCAGGGAACGGTTATGAGATCGGGTGAAGGGTGATCTTCCAAGTTCCTATCCAAAGGGGACAAAGAGATCCTGATCAAATCAGTTGCTCTCCTGCTACCCAATATGTCATGTCATGTTTCAACCTCCCCCTAGTGTCAACAACTAAGTTAGTTAGTGCAATTTCTAAATTCTAGTGGAGTTCTAGTGGATGTAACCGCGATCTCCATTGGGTTACATGGGAAATATGTATCCCAAAAGAGAGTGGAGGCTTAGGTTTCAAATCTCTGGAGAATTTCAACACAACCTCATTGGCTAACCAGTTATGGGGGCTAATTTAGTTTCCTGGATCACTGGTTGTTCGGATCTTACGAGGTCAATATTTCATGAAGGTCCATCTGTTAAACGCAAGAAAGCCTCATTCACCCTCTTCCAGCTGGAGAGTATTTACTTAACCCAAGAATTGATTAGACAAGGAGTTAAGATATAGATAGGTTCTGGAATAAATAAATCAGTCTGGCATGACCCATGGATTTCAGATTTTAATCTGAGATCGGCAAGAGGTCGAGGTAGTGTTTAGCATCCTAGGCTACAAGTTTAGAAATTGATAAACCCAATGACGAGGGATTGGCATTTGCCACTATTACAGGAATTCTTCAACCTATAGGACACAATACTAAGTTGGGACATCCACCCAGTTCGTACCATTACACACGATAGTGTGGTTTGGCACTATACTAACCGGGACAATATACGATTAAGTCGGGATATAAACTCATTGACTCGTTGGAGATAACTCAGATTAATAATAATGGCTGAGGACCAGATCTGGAAGCATTAAAAGCATTCACATGGACAATAAAATACCCTATGAAAATACAACATCTTTTTTTGGCAAATTATCACATGAAGTTAGATGGTAACTACTGAAGTAGTTTAAAGGGGAGTACGTTGTGACGCGGTCTGCAAAAGATATGGCTCTGCTGAGGAAACAATTAATCATATCTTTTTTAGTGTGCCTCGATTAAGCAGAATTGAAATTTCTACAAGAATCCAGAAAGGATAGATGCCTTTCCATCAAATTTAATTTACACTAATATGGACTATCTGTTTTGGCGAAACCCATTGAAAAATCGGGATAGAGATCGTTATGATATTTTCCATGGATATTATGGTTAGTTTGGATTGCAAGAAATCAAAAAGTTTTCCTATGGGTCCAACTGGATGTGAATGAGATTCTCCGTAATGCAGAAGCAGATTCTATAGCTTGGAAAGAAGCACAAGGCACACTCTCTTCTGAAGAGGATGGTCATTTGTGGAACCTACCATTTTGAATGGTTTAATTTGTCGTGTAAATGGTTCCGGGAAACAATCTGACCCCACTTTTGGACTTGGATGGATATGCACATATAGAGATAACAAGGTAATCTTGATGGGAGAGAAATGTCGGCACTGAAGTCTTTCAACACTTCATTCAGAGTTGGTAGCTTTGTTATGAGCGATGTTAGAACTTCACAATCGAAGAATAGACTGTCAGCTCTTCCAGACAGACTGTGTGGAACTTACCAGTATTATTCAACAACCGGATGATTGGCCGACCCTTCATACAGGATTACCAGTTTCTTTGTGGATTTTTCTTAGGCTTTCCATTGACGTTCACTCCGCGTATGGCGAACACGCAAGCAGATAGATTGGCACAAATATCCCATTTTTCATGATTTATTTTTGTAGATTTCGCTCCTCCGAATTAGCTATCCAATTTAGGAGATAACTCATGATTAATGTGTGGTTGACAAATGGATAGATATATTGATGTGTGGGTAAACAGTGCACGGTGCAAGCTAAGTAGCCAAGTTGATAATGTATGATCGAGTTATATGTGAGGTGGTAAGGGTTCGAGTATAGGGGTGTGATTGGTGTTTGGCTGTAGAAACTTTAATTTTTTTTACTGTTTTTAAAGTTTAATTTTTCTTTCAATCACACTGTAACATTTTTAAAGTCCTAAAAGCTCTCCTTAAATTTCTCACCGCATATATTCTATATTTTCTTCCTATTACGTTAGTTTTTTCTAAAGTCAATAATATGTTGCTTTAACTTTTTTTTAAGTCACAGTTTCTTTTTTTTTAAGTCACAGTTTTGACAGCAATATTTTATTTTAAAGCCTTTACAGTTACAGTATTTAAAGCTCTAAACAATCAACCCTAGATTTTGTAATTTTTACTTCTTTCTCTCGACTAAACGTCAAATGTCTTGACTTAACTAAAGTTAAATGATTAATTTTTGTTGGACTCTTTTTGACGTAATTAACGAAAGTTTAGATGACCAAATTTTTTTTTTTTTTTAAAAGAAAAATACTTGTAGGCCAGTTTCAAATTTAAATGTCAAAATTTATTAAACAATTGATGCCCACAATTGTATATCTTTCATTTAGTTAGGCCAAAAATCTTTATGTCACTCGAAAAATGTTCTACCGTGGTGGAAATATATTATTTGTAGAAAGTCATTAAATAATTCTCATCTTTAACACAAAAAAGGTGGAATTGGTCCATAACGGTTCGTGATGACGGGACACGTGATAGGTAGAACACACGATCCGCTTGTGTGTTACAGTTCATGATGTCGTCATTCCACTTCGGTACAAGACTTTTTCATTTGTCGTCAGCATAAGATTTCAAAACCATAACCGAAACTCACGCAAAACAAAACACAATAAATGAACAATTTTGGTACTTTTCTGTCTTTTCTTTGGTTTCTAACTCTCTAACGTTTTTCATGTCATATTTAGTATTATTTTTCATTTATTTGGTTTGTTGACTATAGTCTATAGACTTCAGTTACATGATTTTTTTTTGTTAAATACAAGAAGTTTACCTATATAAAATCATGGGATTATTGCACGAAAGCCATAATTTGAATTAGAGTTTTCAAAAATGCCAAAGATTTTTTTTTTGCAAAAATGTCATAATTCACTATTTTCTTTCCCATTTTACCTTTAAACTAAATCCTAAAATCTAAACTCTAAACATTAATTAAAACTAAACCCTAAACCAATCTAAACCCTAAATCCTAACCTAAAAAATTATTTGGTAAAAAATTAAATCCTAAACCCTAAATCCAAACCCTAAACTCTAACCTAAAAAATAATTGGCAAAAAATAATAAGGGGTAAAAGTGTAATTTTGACAAAAAAAATTATGGCATTTTTTGCACAATTACGAAACCGATGACAATTTTGCATCAAATTTAAAATTTAATGCTATTTTTGCAATTTTCCCTAAAACATCCATAAAAAAACTATATCAATCCATCAAAATTACGTTGTTGCATATTCAAAAAATTTAATATTTAACAATAATACTCTATAACTAAACACTGGTCGAAACAAAAGTAACAACATCATTTATATTTTAATCTTAATTCTATTATAAATGATGAGCAATCAGACGCTATCTGCAATCCATACGATTTGGATGAACAACTCCACAAACGACTCCACGACGCAGCTCTCCTCGTAACATCAGGATCTACGATGAGCAGTTCTGCATACACGACATCCTTTATGGACAAGCTTTTCTCGCAACACACGAGACCACAGCGAACGGCTCTACGTGCAGCATTCTGAAATCTTCTGAAGTTTGCACTTGAAAATCTGCAAGAAATTGAATTCTCTTGCCAAACCTAATGTAGAAGCCTATAAACTCTTGACCACTAGACCAAAGGACTTCCACATAACACAGACATAGATATTATCAATTTGCCTAGTTAACTTTCCCGGTCTATATTAATATGTTCTAAAGAAACTGATTTGTTTTACTATATCAAAACTGTAGAAAGCCGTTACGCCTGAAAAACACCATGGCATTCACATATGTGACCCACCCTATTCTTATTGGAATATAAAGTCCAACTTAAATCTTGAATCATAGCATAACTAGTCCATATGATTGAACAATAACAACCTTAAATAGTATTGATTTTTCAAAGCCAAAAAAGTAATGAAACTCTTTGTGTCGAAAATTGGGAACTTCATATTCTGTAGTTTTTTCTTACATATATTTTATTTTTTAAAATTATATTTGCAAATTTTATATTTGAAAAATTCTGCAAAATAAAATATAAGATATCTTTCCTAAAAATAAAAATTTAAGAAAAATAAATTTTGAACTAATAGACAAAAAAGAGATTTTTTTTGAAAATAAAAACGCTAAATTATGAAATTCAAAACTGTTTTTCGCACATGTTCTTCAATTTAAGTTTCAATAGAGTACTTAAATAGTTGTAAGAGATTAAAGTTTTGTGGATTACTATACTACACTTTTTTTTGTCAACCATACATCACTCAGAAAATAATGCCCAAATTATTACCAATAAAAGGGAACAATGTCTACAAAGGTACATTCATGATATACCACACTTTCTTTGAAAGAGATAATTTTATCATTTCATATGTTTTTTTAATCATAAATACCATAAATATATATAAAAAATTATTTCTAATGGTAAGAGATTAAAAAGTTTTAGGATAGAGATTGATAATTTTCATTCAATGTTCAATGGAGAGTTTTAATGTTTACTTTTGGATTTAGGGTTTAGATTAATGGTTTAAAATTTAGATTTAGTCTTCTGATAATTTTAGAAAAAAAACTCATCTTGATGATATTTTTGAAAAAAAATTGTGATGAACAAAAAATTATTTTGTTAGTATTATTTAGAATTGCACTATAGTTTTTTTTTCGACAACATTTCCTTTATTAATTTGAGGAGGTTTCAATATCTGAGTTTACAAGCTCATAAAGAAATAGAGGACATGAGTGAAATAATGACCAGTTCAGAGGGGATACATTTATGTGCTTCGCAAGCTTATCCGCGCATCGATTGAATGCTCGGGGTACAAATGTAAATGAGGTGTTCTCGAAACTCGATGTCCATGCTCGCACTGCTTCCGTATAATGCTTCAGTTTTAAGTTGTTGTGCGTTGTCGTGAGAAGAATCGTGATTTGTTCAATGTCACCTTCAAATATGACATTGCGGAACCCCAGTGAGTACGTCGCTTGTATAGCCCAAAGAAGTGCTGAGAATTCCGCCCTAATACAGGAATAGCTACCCTGGAACTTCCCCATACCTCCAAGAAATTGTCCATTACTATTTCGAATAATCCAACCCAATCCAGAGCGAGTATTGGCTCGAAAATTTGAAGCATCATAGTTGCATTTAACTCATCCGATGGGTGGCTTAATCCATGTACGTGCTTGGCTTCTTCTCATATTGTCACGAGATATTTGGTTCCCGTCCTCCATGGTTGCTTTTATCCACTCGTCCGTATCTTCCGTTGCTTTGAGGAGGAGGCAGTAGATATCTGTTGCGGTTGAAAACCAGCTCGTTTCTCGTCTTCCATAGCCTCCATAAGATCATAAACGGGAGTGTTTGTTGTTGCCTTGAGTTATGTGAATTTGTGTGTATCCTAAATAGGAGGCGTAGGTTATCTTCTAAAGAGCCATCAGTGTTTGTACTATAGAGGGGATTGAACTTTGTTTTTCGCCACACTGATATTGCATAGGGACAATGGAAGAAGATGTGTTCACTAGACTCTTCATCCGTACAACACATTATGCACATCGGATCAACCGTAATACCCGTCGTTGAATGTTAGTCGAGACCACCAATGCTTTTGAAGCTATCTGCCAGATAAAATATTTTATTTTCAAAGCAAGATTAAGTTTCCATAGACAAGTAGCAATGTCTGGATGCGCTGCAAGTGATGGGAGAGTAGGATCCATATCACCATCTTCCATAGATGTCACCCGGTACCCAGACTTAGCAGTTTAGTAGCCATCTGGTATGTAAGGCCATATGTATCGGTCGCTACACGTGGATATCGAAAGAAAAACTCGAAGTATGCGTTTTTGATCCTACTCCTGAATGATGTTCTTAATAGCATGGATATTCCACTAAGCTGACTCTTCGTCAATCAAAACAGAGACATTTAAGTTTGGGTCAACATCAGGTTGTAGTGATGGTGATCGTGGGGGGGGGGGGGGGNTTTCCCATCTCCTATGGAGATCACTCCTCTTTTGTTCAACAGTTCACAACCAAAGCGTAAGGAGCTCCAGCCGAAGGAAGGTTGAGTGCCCGACTTTGCTTGGATCATGTTTCCATCTCTAAAATATCGATCTTTGAAAACCCTATAAAAAAGACTTGATGGACGTTGATTTATTTTCCAGGCTTGGTTGGCGAGGAGAGATTGATTAAAACGGTGAAGCTCACGAAAACCAAGTCCACCCACACTTTTATGCTTAGTCATTTTCTTCCAGGAGATCCAAGATAGTTTCTTCTTCTCAGGCGTTGAACCCCACCAGAAGTTCGGTATTAAGGAATTCAATTCCTCACATATTTCTTTTGGAATTTGAAAGCAATTCATCGAGTTGATCGACATTGCTTGAGCTATACTCTTTATTAATATCTCTTTTCCAGCTAACGAAAGGAAATTTGTTTGCCAACCTGAAAATTTCCGAGTGACCTTCTTCTTAATAAATTGGAACATTTCTATCTTCTTCCTCCCAAATTGTTTCGACAAGTCTAGGTATTTTCCACCCGCTCCCACTTTTGTAATCGCAAGAATACCTTGAATAGATTGTCGTGTATGCTCGAAAACCTTGGACCCGAATGTGATGCACGACTTCTCAAAGTTAATTATCTGATCTTAAGCTTTCGCATAGTCCTGGAATATATTTTTTAAAGCCCTACTGTTTTTGATGTCGAACTTTAGAAAGAATAGCGGTCGTCTGTAAAGAGTAGATGGGTGTCTACCGGACCTTTGTTACTCAACCAAATACCACTAATTTCCCCTCTACGCTCTACTGCATCCATTAAAGAGCTTAACACGTCTACACACAGTAAATAGAGATAAGGAGATAACGGATCTCCCTGCCGTAGTCCTCTTTGTGCACCAAAGTTTTTATACGGGCTCCCATTGATCAGCACGGAGAAAGTAACCAAGCTCACACATCTCATTATCCATTGAATCCACTTGGTAGAAAAGCCTTTTTCTCCATCACCGCTTGTAAGAAAGTCCACTCTACTCAGTCGTAAGCTTTGCTAATATCTGTTTTGATAGCCATATATGACTCGGCGTGATGTTTACAGACACGTAGAGAATGCAGGACTTCATGTGCAATGAACACATTATTCGTTATAGAACGGTCAGGTATAAACGCGGCCTGATTCTCGGATATCACGAGAGGTAGAATTCCTTTAAGCCTTGACACCAAGACTTTGGAGATGATCTTATATGCAACATTGCATAGGCTTATAGGGCGGAAGTCTTTAATCATCTTTGGATGGTCAATCTTTGGGATTAAACATAGGTTAGTGTGGTTGAGATCCTCTTCCATAGTTGTTGTGTCGAAAAAGCGAGTCACCGTCTCGATAATTACAGGCCCTACCGTATCCCAATGCTCTTGGAAAAAGGCTCCGTTGAACCCGTCAAGACCTGGCACTTTAGTTGGGCCAATCAAAAATGCAGCTTTTCGAATTTCCTCTGAAGTTACGATCTGAGTGAGGGATTGATTCATGCCGTCATTCACCACACACGGCACATCGTGCAACACTCTTTCAAAGCTAGTATTATTCTTACACGTAAATAATTCCGTAAAATAACGCTCAGCTTTAATGGCTATATGTTTGTTCCCATGAAGTACATTCCCATCCGGATCGTGAATGGAAGTAATACGGTTACGAGCAACTCTGTTTCGTGACACAACATGGAAGAATCGTGTATTGCGATCTTCACTTCTAAGCCATTGGCATCGACTTTTAGCTTGCTAATACCTTTCCTCTTTGCGATAGGCAGATTCCAGTTCCTGTCGCAGGGTTTTTAGCTGTGTAGGAGTTTTCTGCAAATCTCGTACTCCTTCATCGATCTGTCTGCGTAGTGTAGCAATTTGATTGGCTGAATTGGAGTTGTTTTCTCTATGCCATTTAGCCAGTGATTTACGGCAGTTACGTAGGCGAGTCGTGAGGGGTTTAGAAGCAGAGCCTATAGCATTCCACGAGTTCTGGATTGTGTTCCGAAAGCTTTCATTATCCATGTGTCTATTGTCATAAATAAACAGTCTCTTGCCTGATTCTGTTTGAGTTCTTAACTTTATGATAGTTGGGCGATGATCAGACTCCACTATATCGAGAAATTCAACTTCACTTGCAGGAAAAAGAGTTCTCCATTCCTCATTTGCAAATGCACGATCGAGCCAACATTCAACGGTGTGATTTTGACGTTTCCCAGCCCATGTCATGTTGTTGCCGATGAAAGGCAGATCAGAAACACCACATGTTGATATGAGATTTTGAAAATCTGTTAATGTCCACAGTTCACATACTGGACCACCTCTTTTCTCATTCTAGTTCAGTATTTCATTAAAGTCTCCACATAACAACCAAGACCCATGTCTGTTAACTGCAATCCGTTGTATCTTTTCCCAAGTTAGATGTCTAAGTTTTCAAACTGGATTACCGTAAACACAAGTACAATAGTAGGAAATTTTGTCTTTATTTATTTCACAATCGAAAAACCTTACATCAACAGACAAAAAAGAAATACACTTAAGCCTCTATGAGAAATACACTTGACATAATCAAACTTAAGTTGGGCAGCCGCATCATGTACTACATCATCTTGATTCATAGTTTCTACTAAAAAGAGCATGTCCAGGGAGAACTTCTTAATGATCCCCTTGAGGCGTCGAACTACCGGGTCTCCTTTTAAACCCCGACAGTTCCAAAAGGCTGCACTCATTCTTCACTTGGTGGCTTTCGGCCCACCCCATCATTGTTCACAATGTCAGTCTTGCGAGAAGAGCAAGCCTCAGCAGCCTTCACATTAACCCCGACTCTGCCTTCATAGATAGCCGTTTGCATACGGCGACGCTTCACAGTGTGTTCCTTCCAGTCTTCATTGGATAACACCTATCTAAAATCACAGCTCATGAGAGAGTCCATTTGTTGAGAGTTGTTACCTTCAGTTATGCGTTTCTTGGAAGAAAACTGATCCGCAGAGGACGATGGTGTCTAATTCTCGGTTGTAGATTCTAGAGGAGGGATAAAACCTGGTGGACCTGCATCATCATCATCTTCATCATCATCATTTGGTGGCTCTTACGGTGGTGGGAGATGAATTTCAGGACACTCAGCACCGTCATGAGTCATCATTCCATAGGCAGTACAAAAACCACGCAGCTTTTCATAGAGGAACTTCAGGACAGCCGGCACAGATCCAAATTGGATCTGTCTCTGGAACTTAAAGGGTGCTTCAATGTTTTGTAGAATACGCACTCGTGAATAGTTGACTAGTTGCGCACCGTCCCCTCCGAAGTCTGTTTCCAGATAGTGTACAATGGTGTTTCCAACATGAATGACCATTGGTAAGGATAAGAACTGCAGAGGGATTCCCCTAACTTGGACCTAGAGAGGAATGAGTTTGAGATTGTCATCTAAGAACTGGGAAGACCACCTGTGCAGCGACACCATCCAATCGTTAAAAGACCACGGGCCTCGGCGGAGCACCGATAACATTATATCCTCCGATTGGAACACAAACTGGATCTTCCTGTCTTCGAGAATCCTGGTTGTGACTTCATCACCAACACCCCAAATACGAGGGAGAGCCGTAACCATAGCGTGGAGATTCTGCTTGTGGAAGTTGACAGGCTTTGCGATAATACTGAATTTGGTTTCCTCATACGCTTCAGAACAGAGATCTATTGGAACCGAAATCACTTCATCGTTGAGACCCAAGAAAAGATTTTGTGGATTGCTACAGATTTTCTCAGACATGATGAGAAGAATCAAAGGGTAATTTTCTTCAAATTGATCTACATCTCAGATCGGAGCACCAAAGCAGGCTTTAAATAGAGAAAGCTGAATAGCGGTTGAAGAAGAAACCGCCTTGCAGTTACTCTCGCCTGAAGAAACCGCCGGAAACCGTCGGACCGAATAACCTCTGAAAAGAAAAACAGTCAAGGCGAAATCACCCCTAGAATCGCCATTGAAATCGTCTTTTTCTTTTTCACCGTATGGGCCTACAATATTAACAATGAATTGCACTATAGTTTATGCATGTATACGTTTTCCTATGTTGTGACTAAAAAAACGTTTTTCTATGATGTCTGTTCTCCAAATTGTCGCACAACAATTTTTTAGTTCGCTCCAGTATTTAAAAAACTTTGATTTGAGTTCAGTGGATAAGTAAAAAAGTATGTTGGAATTTTTGAGTTGTTTTCTAGTAATTTTTTTTTTTGGTCAGAAAGAGTTAGGTGTGCATATTAGATCAATCATTTGGAAAGATTTTAATTTTTCTTCAAATATTCCTTATTCAATTGATGATTTTAAAATTTGAAAATCCAAGGTTATTAGATCTAATATTTCTAAAATTATTTGAAATTCGTGGTTGTTGGATTAACTGTGTTATAAAAGTGTTTTAAATTCTCACTTTATTAAAAATTAAAAATTTTATTAATTAATTATATAAAAAATGATTTCAAATTTTACCGGGAAAAGCTTGTCCATAAAAAACAAAGGATAAAAAAACAACATTAAATAGTGGTATTTCTAAAACTCACTAACAAGATTTGTTATATAAATTATTTAAAATATTCATGAATCATTTAAACTATCTAAAATCTTTTAAACACTCTAAAATTTAAAATATATCTAAATAAATTAAAATCATTGATTTAATAGCCCAATAGACCCCTTCAATTAGTATAAATTTTTGAGTTTACTAAATAGATAAGTAAATATGGTATTTATCCAGAATGATGTCGAACCTCTCCCTTAAAAGTTCTTGAAGTACTTGAACTAGTTTTTTTTTCTGGTAACCGCACTTTAACTAGTTGTTGGGCTAAATATGATTAGTTTATATCTATCTACTGTATGATCATATATATTAGTGTAGCCGAATTCTTTGAAACATGCAAATATGAAATATCTATATATTAATATAGACGTTATGGAGAACAGAAAAGCAATATATTTCTCTCCCTTTAAGATATTTTCTTGCTCTGGTCCTAACTCCTAAGACAAAAATTGATTCTGTTGTTTTTTCCCATAATTAACTTTTAACACAAACACGTACGTACGTGCACACGTGCAGTATCTGTATTTGTGTATAGTAGAGCCACCACGAGCGGTTCAAAAATGTTTTTGGAGTTCCCGAGACTGTTTTGAGTCTGTGGGCCTTGAACCCTCCACACGCACGAGCGGGTCTTTTTGCATGCACCAACACTACACGTACTCACCGACTTTTCCTTACCCTTACTTTTGCACGTGTAGAGAGACTACTAAAAATATACTATTGCTTTTTAAAAATATTAAGTAGAAAATAAGATGCAGTCTGTCGATAAACGTGAACCTATTTCTTTTTTTTTTTGTGCGTAAAAATGTTGAGAAATGTGAACCTATAATCTTTCTAATACAATTCTAGTTTTATAAGAAGGGGAAAAAAGAAGCAGCTCGTAAATATAGATTAAGTTTGATAACTTTTATGATCGAATCTTTGTGACCAAAATATAGTTAGAATAATCTAAATATCGTAGGTAATCAGATAAACTCACTGGAATAGAACTGCTAATTAGGCCTGTAAAAATGAT
Organism: Anastatica hierochuntica; assembly: GCA_900406275.1. Taxonomy (NCBI): domain Eukaryota; kingdom Viridiplantae; phylum Streptophyta; class Magnoliopsida; order Brassicales; family Brassicaceae; genus Anastatica; species Anastatica hierochuntica. Next base: position 20,555 of record OVAN01000457.1, read on the forward strand.
AACTACCAAATTTTTTGATGGGAGTATTCTATGAAATTTTCCCTACAAAATTTATTTTAGAGTGTCACTAATTAAGTAATAGCTATCACTTTAGTTTTTCTTGTAGTACTTTGAATAACTAACGATTCATCATTAATTTTTAATTAAAATGCTTGTGCATAAATGCCAGTCAAATATAATTCAATAAGAAGAAATAAGAGTATCTCTCTTTACTCTTCCACCATATAAACAGTGAAAGGCCATTCAAGTGTTTTGCTATTCTCCTCCCTCTCTCCTAAGCCTGCCTTGTCTTCCTTTAGTCCCTGAAAAAATGAATCCAAGTCTCCTTGAGGATGATCTACGAGGTAATGAAACTATCAACGGGTCAAGAAGATTCGAACAAGTAAACAACTTTGGATCTCCACCAAACTCACAAACCAACCTATCTCTCTCTAGAAATCATTCTCACAACAAATCAGTCTCAGTTATGGAGTTGGAAGAGAAGAAGAAGGGTAAAAACAGAAATAGTTTTAACAGGAGAGGTAGAAATGGGTTAAACACAAAATTATGCTCAAGAGGACACTGGAGACCAACAGAAGATGCTAAACTCAAAGAACTTGTTGCACAGTTTGGTCCCCAAAACTGGAATTTGATTGCTCACCACCTTCTTGGTAGATCAGGTACATTTAATTTAAACTTTTATATATTGTTTACTTAATTATTACATTCACTTCTCTTGATCAAATTCCATATATGAGATATTTTTCCTTTTAATTAAAAAATAAAAATGTTTTTTTTTTAAGAAAAGGATTTTGGTATCGCCGGTTTCCTGATTGTTTTACAAATGAGTATTTTCTCAAACTTAATGTTTTGACTTTTGAGTATTGAACAATAGATACTATTAACATAGTATAACGTTAGATATGTTAGTGATGAGGGGCACGTAATTAATGTTGCTTCATTGATTGTAGGAAAGAGTTGTAGATTGAGATGGTTTAACCAACTAGACCCCAAAATTAACAAGAAAGCCTTCACCGAAGAAGAAGAATATAGACTTTTAGCCGCTCACCGAGCCCATGGCAACAAGTGGGCTTTGATCTCACGTCTCTTCCCGGGTCGCACCGATAACGCCGTCAAGAACCATTGGCACGTCATCATGGCTCGACGGGCTAGAGAAAGTCAACGACAACGTCATCAGCCTCCTCCGGTGCCGTCAAGAGACGCTGACATGACGGTTTCGTCCTCGTGCCGGTATAATCACGCTGAGTTTGTCGATGAAGAAGAATATGATGATGAAGAAGATGGCTCAGCTGTTTCTACATGTACGACGGAGCTCTCTCTCACTCCGCCTTCTTTGGTTCACCGGCCTTCCTACTTGAATTACGATAATACCCTTGCTTCAGGTAACATTCTATTTTTATTAAATATTTTGTCAACCGGTTACATTTTCTTATTTTATAAGAAAAAAAACATTTCATTCGTTTGCTTGTTTTATGAGTTTTTAACTATGGGTTTTTGTCTCTTATAAAAGAAATTGTCTTCACGACCTTCTTGAGATACGAATAGTATAGAAACTTGAAATGTTTTTTTTCTGGTTTTCTTGAGAATTGTTTTCGTGAATCTGTCGGTTGGTCGAGATCAGATAGCGATCTTTACCGAGTGTTTTTGTTCATCATGATCGGTTTACACTATAACCGGTGCTATTATAACTAGTGATTTTTTTATGTGTAAATCATATTTAATTAAAGGATAAATTTGGCATGCATGTCGACGACGAGTGACCACATGATAATTTTCATATATACGGAAATATTTACAAATCTGAATGACAAGAGAGGAAGAAACAGTTTTTACATCGTAAGAGTACCAATAGGTATAATAATATAAGGAGGTGAAGTACTATGTCACGTTACTATTTCAATACAACAAAAGTTCACGTGGGGGCTAAACAATTATTTTTACAAATTTGCAGGTAAAACTGGTCAGTGTTTGCAGAGAGCAGAAGTAAATGGCAAATATGGTAAAAAGATGGACCATCAAAATCACCACGCAATCACCGACAGTGAAAGAAAGGTGGAGATGAAGGTGTTAAATGGCATTTATTTCTTTGATTTTCTTGGAATTGGAGCTTCTTGATTAACTAGTTCAAGAGCTACGTCTCATGATGAGGAAATTGTTACATAAAAGATTGGTTTAGTCTCTATTTTTCCTGGTTAATGTTAAGCATGTTTGTTTAACAAACATATTAGATAGTGGGTTAATTATCTAAAACTCATTAATTAACTAAAACTCATTTATCAAGAAATAAAAAGAGTTAAATGTAGTATTAGATAATTAATTAACCTTCTTTCAGTACAATTGTAATTTTTCCTCGTCTACATCCCACACGCTTAATTATTGACCGGACGATGTTAATATATAATGTTCTTTTCTAAAAAAATTATGAACTATTACAAGCTTTGATCACAAATCTATTGCCTTGTATGGAAAATCGATGTGAACAATGAAAAATAAAAAAAGGTCGAGTTGGGTCGGGTGCCTAGTGTCCGCTAAATTATTTACACGAGCCATATAGTTTATTTTGGCCTACAAATACCAAGTAGCTCTTATGTGGACATAAGCTCGAGTTGGTAACCATACAACAACAATAAAAATGAAAAAAATGACCAAAATGAGAAAAACTGGTTGTAAATGAAAACAAAACAAACAATAATAGTAAATGTAGTGGTAACCAAATTGAATGTACGAGAAAGTAGAAGAAAGTTTGTTAGTTCTCATTGACGTTAAATCAGTGAATATGCAAAGTGATATATAATATCGAATAAGCTTACTAACGAAGGAAGAAAGAAGGAGATGAGAGACAAGTGTTTTATGAGATTTCTTCTTCTTATTTATTCATCTTGTTCATCCGATTACAATGATGACCCTTATATACAAAACTTAGCTAGGGTTTTTCTTGTGCTTATCTTAATGACAACTAATAGCCTTTAGAGAATCAAAATTGTTAAATAATTTCAGACTATTGACTGTACTATTGGCACCACCAGTTGCTTTAGCTCTTTCTTCATTTCTGATTTTGTCTTTTTGTAGACAAGAAGACCGTTGATCAGCTTGGGCTGAGATATTCTTCAAATTATTGGGTTTCGTCACTTTAGGTCCACGCCCAAGAATTCATTTTTCTTCTTTTCTCAAGATGTAGTCGTTTTGGTCTTCAATAATACTAACAGTTCTTTTATCTTTTTCAGATTTGTCGAAAGCTAGAGAAGCTTGAGCTGAGAGCTTCTTCATCGGGATGTCGGACGCTAGAGAAGCTTCTGCTGAGTTTATCTTGATAGCCCCTCTCAAACTTGGTGTGGACGGTAGAACGACACCAAGTTTGGATATGAGATTCTTGAAGATTTTAATTGACAATGATTTGGTGAAGATGTCTGCGATCTGCTGAGAAGAAGGTATGTGTCTTACTTTTAAAGCTCCAAGTGCAACCCTTTCTCTGACATAGTGATAATCCAACTCGAAATGTTTTGTTCTTTTGTGATAAGTTGGATTAGCTGAAAGATGAATAGCCGAGAGGTTATCACAATGAAGCACTGGAGTTTCTGGAAGAGGAATTCCCAATTCACGCGTAACAATACTCAACCAGGTAATTTCTGAAGTAGCTTCAAACATTGTTCTGTATTCCGTTTTTGTTGAGCTTCTTGATACAGTTTGATGTTTTTGAGAAGACCATGAGATTTGGTTGCTTTCTAGATAGATACAGTAGCCTCCTGTAGACCTCCTTGTTATCTTGCAACCAGCCCAATCACTGTCACTATAAGCAATTAACTCATCATTTGCATATGTCCTCTAGTTAATCCTCATTGTTGTTGTGCCTTTTACAAACCTTAGAATCCTTTTTAATAGAGAGTAATCGGATAATGTTGGAGCATGCATTTTCTGGCAAACATAATTGACTGCATACTGAATATCAGGCCTTGTTAATGTCAAGTATTGAAGCTTACCTGCAAGGCTTCTGAAGTAAGTAGCATTTGGGAAGAGTTCTTCTTGATCCGAGACTTTTTCAGGATGTAAAGGCAGAGGAGTAGGCATGGGAGTACAATTTGTCATTCCTGCTATAGGAAGTAAGTCTTTTGCATATTTTGTTGAGATGCAAACAACCCTTTTTCATAAGACTGAACCTGTATTCCGAGGAAATAGCTCATTTTCCCCATGTCCTTCATTCTGAATTCTTTGTTTAAATCCTGTAGAAGAGAATTTAGTAGACTTGAGCTGTTTCTCTTATACAGACAAACATGGATGGATCTTTAAGCTGCAGATGAACCCAAACTCAAGTAGATAAGTACTAAACTTGTTGAATCAGGCTCTGGGAGACTGTTTGAGGTCATACAGAGACTTATGCAGAAGACATACATGTTCAGGTCTCGCTTTATCTACAAACCCAGCAGGTTGGTGCATATACATTGTTTCAATTAGATCTCCATGCAAAAAGACATTTTTAACATCCATTTGTTTTAATTCTCACTTTCTTGTTGTAGCTACATGCATCACAAGTCTCACTGTAGCAGTTCTCACCATTGGACTATAAGTCTCCAGGTAATCAATTCCTTCTTCCTGATTGAAGTCCTGAGCCACTAATCTTGCTTTTAGCTTTTCTAGAGTACCATCAACATTTAGCTTGGTTCTGAATACCCACTTGCTACCTAGAACATTCATTCCAGGCACATAGGGAGTTAGAGACCAAGTGTTAGCTTCTTTGTAGTTTCCAATTTCATCTGTCATAGCATTGTTCCATCCTAGGTGTTTAAGGGCTTTAGTGACTGTTTTAGGTTCTGGATAGGATACCCTGTTTTTGTACATAACATATCTTGGGTTTGGTTTGATAGTATCTTCTTTTCGTCTTGTTATCATAGGATGAGTATTTGATTTTGTAGCAGTTGAACTTGTTGAAGTAGAAGCTGTAGTTGAAGTTTTTTTCTCTTGTGTAGGGAAACCTTGATCAGTGATAGAAGCTAGAGGAGAGCTATCGCCAATAGAAGCATGATCTAAGCCTGTCGTACGCTCAGGACACTCCCCTGCTTCATCAAGGACCAAATTCTGATGTTGAGATAGGAGAGGAGGAAAGTCAATTCAGTAAACATAGGTTCATTTTCCAGATTTTGTTGATCAGATTCTGAGCTTGTGATTTGATTTGTTGCAGGAGATGAAGCTATAGCCTATAATGGAACCACAAAGATAGGAGAGAAGATATGTGATTCATTACTAGAAATAGAGGATGTCTGGGGAGAAGAGCTTGACTGCCAAGCCTTTTGAAGAGGAGTGTTGGCAGGTTGTTTAAGGTGAGAATATCTTTTTAAATAGGGAAACACATTTTCATCAAATATAGCATGCCTAGTGATATAGACTTTGCCTGTAGAAGGATGTAGATATCGATAACCTTTATATTTCTCGTTGTATCCTAGGAATACACATTGTAATGACCTTGGATCAAACTTATTTGATGCATAATCTCTGAGTGTAGGATAGCAGGCACACCCAAAGGACCTCAAGGCAGTGTATTCGGGGGTTCTTCCAAACATCACTTCAAAAGGTAACTTATTTCCTTCTTGAGTAGTAGTAGGTAATACATTACTTAGGAAAGTAGCTGTAAAGAAAGCTTCTACCCAGAATTTCTGAGGCATTTTACTCTCAAACATCATTGCTAGACCCAACTCTGTTAAATGCTTGTGCTTTCTTTCACCTAGACCATTCTGCTGATGGGTGTAGGGGCAGGAAATATACTGTTTAATTCCTGAATTCTTTAGATGCTTTAGAAAGGCATTGCTTATAAATTTCCCTCCACCATCACACTGAAAGGATTTTATTTTGCAACTCAATTGATTCTTAACCATTTTCTGATAGATGCAAAATGTAGAATAGAAATCAGATTTAGACTTGAGAGGATAAAACAAACAGAATCTTAACCAATTTTCTATAAAGATAATATAATATCTGAACCCTTGACCAGAAACAATTGGTTCAGGTCCCCAAAGATCGCCATGAATCCTTTCAAGAGGTTTTGAAGCAGAAAAAGTTGAAGCGGAAAAGGTAATCTACTACTTTTCCCAAGTTGACATGATTCACAAATCTTCTTAGTACTCTTGCTTATTTTGATAGCTTGTTTTGGAGATAAAAGCTGAAGAACTTGGTTGTTTGGATGACCAAGCCTCTTGTGCCAGACTTCATCAGTAGCTGTATGTTGTCTAGAGGAGAACAAGGCCTTTATTAGTGGATCTTGTAGCACAAACATCCCATCCTCATTTATTCCCAAGGTGAGAATTTTTTATGTTGCTTTGTCCTTTACAATTACCCCATCACAGGCAAACTCAAATTTACAAGGATAGTCTTTAGTAATCTTAGATACTGATAAGAGAGATTTAACAATATCAGGACAGACTAAGACATCTTTAAAATGAATCATACCTGAGGTAGATGGTAGATTTGTTGATCCTGTATGAGCGATGGGCAAGAAGTTTCCATCCCCAACTATTATTGCATCTGTGCCATGATAAGGTTGTGCTTGTTGTAGGTGATGAGGAGAGCTTGTAACATGTGCAGTTGCACCGGTGTCTGGGTACCATTCTAAGCCAGAACAGTCTGTAACTTCAGTGATCTTCATTGCTGTTAAAGCATTTGGCATGTCTTCATAGTGGTAGTCATTATCAAACCTATGCCAACATTTTAGAGCATTGTGACTCTGTTCCCCACAGATTTGACAGGTTGGTCTATCAAAGGAGGAAATCTGTTGGTGAAAACCTCTTCCTCTGGTAGAGAAACCTCCTCTGCTAGATCCACCTCTTCCACGGTAGTGTGAGTAATATTTTCCTCTCCCCCTGTTGTTATTATATTGTCCTTTTGATTCAAACCTTGTAGTATTGAATGCAAGGTGAGGAGAAACAGATGGCTCAATAACATATCCTTCGATGCGATCATCAAAGTTAGTCAACCTTGGCACAATATCTTCAAAGGTAGGACTTGAATCTGTATCCATCAGACTTTCTATGCTTGTTTTGATAGGTTCATATTCTTTTCCTAACCCATGAAGAGCTGCAAAGATCTTCATTTTCTCATTCATTGGACTTCCTATAGAGGTAAGCTGATCACAGACATTCTTAATTTTTCTAAGATAATCTCCCATAATCTGATCTAACTTAGCAGATGTTTGTAATTTCCTTTGTAGCTCAAACAATCTAGCAGAAGAGACTTTATTGAAGTGTTTTGCTAGAGCTATCCATACTTCATAGGAAGTGTTGCAGTCCACTACTATGCTTATGAAATCTTCATAGAACGATCCCAGAAGCCATGACTTCATAATCTGGTCAGATTTCACCCAGGTGATGTAATCAGGTTTTTGGGACTTCTTGGATTCTGCCATCAACAGTTGGAACTCCTCACGTTTCTTGAGGTTGTTTTGTAGCTCCATTTATGAAACCTAGAAGGCTTTGGCCAGAGAGGAAGGATTCAAACTGTAACTTCCAGAGAATGTAGTTTTTCTCTGTAAGTTTGATTGCTACACAGTTTGTGATATTAAGAGAAGAAGCAGCATAAGAATCTAAGGCCATTAGAACCTTGAAGGCTCTGATACCATGAAGGAATAAAGAAGGAGCTGAGAGGTAAGTATTTTTTGAGATTTCTTCTTCTTATTTATTCATCTTGTTCATCCAATTACAATGGTGACCCTTATATACAAAACTTAGCTAGGGTTTTTCGTGTGCTTATCCGAATGACAACTAATAGCCTTTAGAGAATCAAATTTGTTGAATAATTTCATACTATTGACTGTACTATTGGCACCACCATTTGCTTTAGCTCTTTCTTCATTTCTGATTTTTTTTTCATTTCTGGTTTTGTCTTTTTGTAGACAAGAAGACCGTTGATCAGCTTGGGCTGAGATATTCTTCAAATTGTTGGGCTTTGTCACTTTAGGTCTAGACCCAAGAATTCTTTTTTCAAGATGCTGTCATTTTGGTCTTCAATAATAATAACAATTCCTTTACCTTTTTCAGGTTTGTCATAAGCTGGAGAAGCTTGAGCTGAGAGCTTCTTCATCGGGATGTCGAAAGCTAGAGAAGCTTCTGCTGAGTTTATCTTGATAACTAAGAGTTACAAGTTACAACGATCCTATAAAACATTTAACTAGCTCTTCTTCTCCTCGTACATGTATAATGTATATATACAATCTGATAGCTTCTCTTAAGTCAGTGAGTTATGGATGATATAATGGTTTTGTGGATGATACAAAAAACCATTCGTAACACTAAACTTGCATTAAAGATTGCGAAATTGTGGATGATATAATGGTTTTGTCAATTATGTCAACTACCTGAAAATTGGTCCGTACGTGCTGAAGTTTGAGTTTTCCATCTTCAACTTTTTGGTTTTTCAAAATTTTTCAATTTGTTTTTGGTTTTTTTATGCCTTAACTAATAACAATGCAAGTTAAGCTATATGAGACTCAAACAAATCAAAACAAGACAAAACAACTAAAAAGAACATTAGCAACCATTTTCCTCCCCCGGACTTACTCATCACCGTCTCGGTGATTGAATAAACTGGCGAAGGAGATCAACAGCTACAACGAAAAACGAAATATAAAAGAAGAAATGGTATGTACAATGAAGAAAGCTGGTACCTTAAATCACCACGCGAAAGACTTGAAAGCTTGAGGCCTTGGGACTTTGAAGTAGAAGCGCTTGGGGAGTTGGAATTGTATGCCATCATTGGTTTCCGTATGGGAGAAGCGACTATTGGGGAGAAAGTAACAAAGATGGATACCTTCATCACTTATGAAGGCATACATTAGTGAGTGCTCATTATAGTGACCCGTTAGTGTATTTACTCCCAATAGGTATGTCTCATCCATGTAGAGTCTCTCCGGAAGCTCTTCATAGAGATTAAAGTAAAGTCAATTGATAAGAAACGGAAGAGCGGAGTGAGCATACCACCGATGTGTACCCCCATCTTGTCCATAGCGATCAAGGTAATATCGAATACTCATGAGGTGCAACAAAAAGACCGATCCTTGGCACATATCAAAATCGGTGATTGGGATGGCTCTCCCTACATGATTATGGAGCAAATTTCCTATTTCTCCATAAAGGAGTCTCAACTCCATTTGGGTCAACCATCCGGGATGTGCCCTCGCAAACATAGTGTTGCCTAAGAGCCTCATGACATGACATATTGTAGGATTATTGATCTTTGATATCTTCGCCTCCAAGAAGTCATAGTGCTCATCGGTTGCAATGTTCCTCCAAAGCAATAAGACTTGATTGAATTCTGGAGGTGCTCTCATTGTTCGGGCTCTCGGAAAACCATACAGCTCGCAAAACCGGTAAAAAGTGATTGAGTGCCGGTTTGGACCAATCCAAAAGTAGTTCCTTCCACTTTCCCCCTTCATCTTATTCATAAGTTACCGTTGCAAGGAATTTCCGGGCCAACTCTGGATAAGTCGCTTCGTCCATTGTCATTAGGATACGAATATCCATCTTATCCAATAGGCCATCAACTTGCTCATAGATCCCCATCCTTGTCATTACTTCTTCATTGGTGAATCTAGTGGGGGGGGGGGGGAAGTTTAGTTGACGAAGCTCGGTTAAGTGATGAACCTATTCTCTTGTCCATCCCAACAATTCAATGCCTTCCACTCTTCTTACTCTCCTTGAGGATCTTGGATTCCCTCGAGTTGGTTGTTGAGTGGTGTAGCTTCTTTGTGTGCTCGTGTAACTCGCCATTGTACCTTAATAACGCAATAGACATGTGAGTCTTAAGAATTCAAAAGATTATGGTTTCAAAGCATTGTGTACACAAAGCCTACCTCATCAACATGTTGAACAAGCATGGACCATCTCTATCATTAATATAGACTTTACATATTGTTCAAGATATTTAAGAATGACAATATCAAAACCTTGAACTCTTAACTCAAGGCATTTCACAAAGAGCTAGCTTAAATTATCAACATGAGTCTTCCTAACTCTTCTACAAGCATTAGATAAGTCATTTGGCCTATAAACAACCATTTTCAACCACAATCTCTAAGTTTATTTCAAATTTGAAATTTCTCTAAAATCCTCAAGAATCCTAAAACTTTATATTTCAAAATCTCAACAATCCTAACTCAAGCCATGAAGTTATAGCTTTACAATCATATACCCAAGCAATAGAAATGTCAAAAATGCTAGCAAAGTGCTTGGAGTTGACCAAGTCAAAGGATTTAAGAGATTGAGCAAAAGAGACAGTTTTGAGAAATTTACCTTTTTGTTCTTGATGGAGATTAGTAGAGAATGAAACTAGAGCATGAATTAAGCGAATGGGGTTTGGAATCTTAGATTCAAAACAAGAAATGGCAAAGAAAATGGTTTTGAAATGAGAGAAAAGATGAAAATTTTGTGTTTCTCTTTGCCTTGTTTGACCAATTGAGGAGAGAGAAGAATAAAAGTGGGTTTTGGAAAGAAGATGAGTAATTAATAGGCACTTACCTGAAAGCTAGCAGCCTGGGAACTGCGGGGCTGACCGGAAGAAATTTCTCTCTGGACCAATTAGAAGTTCTGTCCTCGAAGCCGGCGGCCTGGGTTGTGAGGCGCTGATCGCCAGAAATTTCCCCTGGACCGCCAGGAAGTTTTGGGTTGAAGGCTGGCGGCCTGGGCTAAAAGGCTGGCCATCAGAAACTTTCCCTGGACCGCCAGGTTCCTCTGCCTTGAGGTCTTCTCCCAAGCTTTTGGGAATGCCTTCCAAGCGCGCTTGTTTATCGTCACTAGCTTGACGTTGTTTCCTTCTTGAACTAGTGACGGTTGGGACGAGAATCCCCGGGGCTCTTGATCTCTTTCTCGACCATATCCAAAGTAATCACTCGACATGCCGTTTCCATCATATAATTCAATCCCTTGTTCTTGACCCAATCGGGAAGCTTGCTTTTAGCTCTTGAGAAGGGTTTTGGCATGCCCCGACACTTAATCTTGTATTCAATGACACCATTCTCAATGTCAATTGGTATGAGCTGCATAGAAGACTCGATCTTTTTACCACATGGTGTCTTTTTGACGTAATCCTCTTCCTCGGAGAACTTGTTCTCAAGGGCATGACTTGCAAAGATCATTTCATTATCCACAACTAGTTGTGGTTTCTTCTTGCCCTTACCCTTTCTAGACCTTCTTTTCTTCTTAGAGTCATCCTTCTCAACATCTTTGGAGAAACCCTCTCCATCATCATATCTGAACAACTTCTTAAAGTCTTCAAAAAAATCAAATTCCTTGACCGGTTATTGGTTGTCTATCTCTTCTCTCCCAAATAGATACTCAAAGGCATCACTTATATTGAATATCTCTTCTTCGATTCCTCCACCTTCTTGGAATGTTCCCCAAGTTAGAGTACCACAAAGCTCATCTCGAGCACTAATCATCTTGTAAGTTTTCTCGGGATCAACATTGGTGAGAGTGACCTCTTTACTCTTGAATTCTATCATAGCCCCAACGGTCTCAAACAACGGGGTTCCAAGTAGCATTGTAAATTTTTCGGGATCCGATACTCGAACAACCACAAAATCTGTGGGTACAAAACAATTTCCAACCTTCAAGGGGTAGTTCTCGAGTTTACCTATGGGTTTCTTGTTTGATGAATCGCCCAAGGCTATAGAGGAGGTTGGTTTGATTGCTTCCTTGATCCCAAATCGTATGATCATGTCGGATGAAATCACATTAACACTTGTACTGCTATCAATCAACACTTCTTCTTTGAAAATCCCTTCCAACAAACACGGAACCATAAACTTTCCCGGTTTTGAAACTTTTTCGAGGATTCTTTCTTCGGGTAGAGGAGGAAATACCCCATGCTTCCTTACTAGAACCTCGAGATAATTCTTTCTCAACTCATACTCTTCAATTCTAGCCTTGAGCTTAGGATTCTTGCTTGCTAGCTCTTTTAATCCGGAAGAGACAATGTCAACCTTGTGCACCGGGAGTTCAAAATACTCCTTGAGTTGTTTCTTTATAAACTTTTGGGGGTACGAAAGAGGTGGTTGGTAAGGATTCACATCAATGTTCAAATCTACAACACGTTCCTTTCCTCTAGTTGGGGTTTCCCCTCCAAATGCCTTCTCGACTTCCCTTTTTGGGTTGTTCAATTGCTCATCATCAACCATCAAAGGTTCTTCTCTTGAATTAGGATGAGCTACCGCCAATACCTTATCAACACACCCACTTTTACTCTTTGTAAGAGATTTCTCATCATCTTGGTAGTGGATAATTCCCTTATCATCAACTTTGCACCCTAGAAGTTTCTCAATTTCATTGATCGCATCTTCTCCTTGACGGTCAAAGTCATCATTCGCAACAATCATGTTGCAAAAGTCTTTTGGGTTTGCCTCAGGTTTTCCAAGTAGGATCCCTTTCCCATTGTTCTTTGATGAACTAGCTATTTGAGCCACTTGGTTATCTAGTGTCTTCATGTGAGCGGCGAGATTATCTACCTTCTTTTTTAAGTCACACCATACCCCATCGATATTTTGATTCACATCTCACATCCTCTTATTAAAATCAAAGGCGGCTTTTTTTTGCCCATCCAAAACTTATTTTAGGAGGATGGTGTTCTCGTCTTCTTTTGGAGGTTGAGTGGACGAAATTCCCGTATTGGCGAGAAACTTGAAGGGTCTTTTTGGTGGAAAATTGCTTGGAGCTTGTCCTTGTGGCCTTTCTTTTTGCATCGGGTAGTTTTAATTCGATGGGTTAGCAACATTTTGGTTTCAGTAAGAGAGGTTGTTCCAATACTTGAACAGAGGGTTGTAAGGCTTTGAGTAGTACCCTCCTTGAATGTAGCATAAATAATCTTGGTCCTCAAGGTCTTTGTCATTCCCATTATCCTTGCCATCTTCCACATGATCCACTATATTTACCAATCTTTGATTCAACTTGGTTAGCCTATCAATCTTTTCATTAAGCTCTTTCAATCAAGAATCATCTCGGTAAGTCCCATCTTGATCGCGACCATAGCTTTGGTCGCTTTGAGCTAAGTTCTTAATGAGTTGCTCGCCTTCTTCAACATCTAAGTTGGCAAAGCTTCCCTTACTAGCTGTGTCAAGGGAGTTCCTATACTTTTCCAAACATCCAAAGTGGAAAATTCCCAACAAAGCGTCCTTAGAAACCCTGTGATACGAGCAAGGTCTAATATAAGACTTCAACCTTTCCCAAACTTTATAGAATGGCTCATTGTAACCTTGCTTGAAGCTTGTGATGTCGTTTCAAATTTTGGCCATCTTTTGCTTCGGGAAGAACTTAGTCATGAACTCTTTTTCCACTTGAGCCCATGTAGAAACTAACTCTGAGGAGATATTCTTCTCCCGTTGAGCGGCCACATCATCTAATGAGAAAGGGAATAGTATCATCTTGATTGCCTCTTCACTCACCCCATTTATTTTGACCGTCCGACAAAACCTCTCAAACTCATCAAGATGGTCTAGAGGATTATCCGCCGAATGACCATTAAACTTGTTGTTTTGAACCATGTTGATTAGGTTATGTTTAATATCAAAAATATTGGGTTCCACGGCGGGAAGTTGTATCCCGGTCACATTCCTCCTTGTGTTTGGTTCATCAAATGTACCTATCCTTTGTGCTCTAGGACGCTCTTGGTTTTGAACTCCAATCCCTTGAGCTTGGTTGTTTTCACCCACATTGTTTCCTTGGTTACCAATGTGGTGAGGATTCTCTATACCTAAACTTTGTAGGTTCTCAAGCCTTTATCTTTCCCTTATTTCTCTTGTATTCTCTCTTGCCAAACGTTGGATGTCTTCCACTTACAGAATCAAGTTTGATGGACCACGGCTTCGCAAGTTCATACACCTTTAAAGACAATAACAAAAATTGAGTAAGAATTAGTAACTTGAATAAGAAAAATGACTTAGTCTCAACAAACTAGCAAAGACTAAATGGAAAATTATGTTGCTCTCCGGCAACAACGCCAAAAACTTAATAGATGATATTTTCAAATCAAGCTTTGATCTAAGACTCAACCCCTAGGCCTCAAGATTAAGGCTAGACGTTGTAGCACTTAGGGTTATCGAACCACGAGGAGCAATTATCTACGCATTTAATCCTAAAGCTAGCATTCATTAATCTAAGTCTAGTTGAGGAGATGATTTTCAAACTTAAACAACTAAACAAACAAAACAAAATGAAGAAGCAACAATCAAAAGGGCAAATCACAAACACTAAACGATTCTAAAGAAGATTCAATACTAAAAACATGCAAGCAATTGATTAGGTGTATGATCAAAGAATCTAAATGCTAATTAAATGCAAGGTTGAGGTAATGAGGCTCCATTCAAAGGAAAGTCAACAAATCAATTATATCATTTCCATGATTCTAATCTATTTAATGTACTAAGGTAGAGCTAATCTCCCGATAGCAATCTTAAGCTCATTTATCATTAATCCCAAGCCTATTAGCCTACTTAACACCTTAATCATCTATTCTCATAGGCTAAGAATGTTAAGCATGATTTAGATTCTCTTATGCAGTTCATCAAACACCTTTCGGATGTGAAAGCCTTAGAATCTAGGATTTGATTGATTACTTCAAATCTAGCTTTAAGCATCCCTAAATCATGTGAATCTATGTAAACCCAACCTCTAAAATCAAGATTAACACCTAGATCTAACCTAATAAACCTAACCCATGCTTACACTAAAGGAATACTCACTAATCATGAGCCTATAACATGAAAAAACACAAGATAAACTCATGATCATGATAAAGAAAGAAGAAGATAGAAGAAAGGTAGAGACTTTTTAAAAGAAACACAAAGATTCAAAGAAGTTTAGTGTTGGATTCACAAGAGAAAAGAAGGAGAAAAACTTACGGTTCTTAGAGATTTTTAGAAGAGTATTTATACATCATTTAAATCGGGTCGGGTCGACCTGGGAAAAACCGGGTCGAACCATGGTTCTTTTAGCAAATCAGACCATCCCGGCGGTCTGGAAACAGAGGGGCTGATAGCCAGGCAGGAGTTCTCGACCACCAGGTTCTGCTGGTCCTCTGGCTGGTGGTCTGGAGGAATGGACTGACCGCCAGGAATTCTTGATAGACTATTAGGAAGTTCTGGAATGGGTGATGACGGTTGTCCTGTGGGGGGGGGGGTTGGCCGCCAGGAATCTCTGAAAAGGGTCGGTGCCTGCTTGTTTCATTCCTCAAGTCCCAGAGATTCGTCCTTGGGGCTTTCTTTCTTCGCAGATTGATCCAAAGATCCTGAAATAGACTAGAAGAGGAGAAGAAACAAACAAAATGTTATCCTAAGACTCATAAACAAAACTAGAGACTTTTAACTAACATACCATCCTAAAAATATCTAAAAAGACTATAAAATCTATGAGAATGCGACTAATTCTTAGACTAAAACCATGAAATATTCACATATATAAGTTATAAAAAGCTTATGGCTCCCTCAAATTTATCTTGAAACACTTGAGTTTTTTTTGTCAATAACTTAAATTAAATTAAAACGGTTCAAGAATCCAAAACTGGTGGAATAATGTTTACATAACATATAGCATACATGATAATGCGAGTATTGCGTGCTAACTTATCTGCCTTATCATTTTAATTACGAGAAATAAACAGAAGAGAAAAGACGAAGCTCCCTTTACTCTTTTCAATATCCTCTAGGTCTGGTTGGAAAGCTAGCCAGTTCTGCAACGTTGTCGCCATCTTCACTAGCTCGATACCATTTGTTGCAGAGGCCACATTCGTCTTATGTTGGAATAACATACAGTGCATAGCCCATATAAGTGCTTCCATCTGTGTAAGGCTTCTTCGCACATTCTTTGCTACTACATTTATTCTTTCTAGATCATGGTGACTACAGTGCCGTCCCATCCTTGAGAAAGTATCACTTTTCTTCCAAGAGCCGTCCACGTGACACATATACCCAGATAAAGCCGCATGACTCATATTTATACTACAAGTATCACCTGTGGGGTCTCCATTCTTGTCTCCTCCATATGTGTTGATTCGGAGGATACTTGAGTTTCAATACAAATTGTAGATTTTTGGACATATCAATTATATAAACAAATAATTTTTTGTCAACTATGCAATTTTATTGATAATTGGGATATAAGAGAGTTGTACAAGATACTGGACACTTAAATTACCTAGACTAACTTCTAAAACCATATGACCTTGTACTGCTGTCTTGATGCTCTTGCTCCCTTAACCAATTTGGCCCCCTCAATATATGCTTCTCTCCTAATATATGTGAAGAGAAAGTGAACGGGGTTATTCATCAAACACTTGATGTCACCAATATAGATGGAAAGCAGCGGTGATCTTGATAGAATATATAGCTTGGTTATCTCCTTAAAAGAGCACTCTTTCATACCCTAGCCTCTTGATTTTGATGATTGCTTCCATCAATGCATAAGCTACAGCTTTCTTCCTGTGGTGTACTTAGAGGGGGAACTGATGAAGAGCCTTTTAGTAATAGGTTATCTTTTTGGTTTTATACAAGTCAATCAAAACTTGCAAGTTGAGAAGGGTAAATCCAAGACGCATTTACAAAAGATTTATAATGGTTCCACACTTTTTATATGCCAATTTGACCATTTCTTAACGTTTTCAATTGATTTTGTTGGCTTTCCTCTTTTGTGGTAGCTTGTATACAAAAGTTCATCTTATATATTAAGTATGAAGTTAGTTTACACCAGATTAAAAGTTGGCTTGGTTGATTACTATGTTGCCCTTAATGAATTAGTTAATTAATAATATATTAAAATTATTTATTTAAAAATAAAAACGAAATACTAAATAAAAAACAAAAGAGCGGCACAAGTGGTACAGTGGTTACCACCTCCGTTGGGTAAGCTCATTTATCTGGGTTCGAATCCGGGGTGATGCCCTTTTCAGGGAACTACTAAGCCACTAGACTGATGACAAAAAAAAAACAAAATTATTAAAGAATAAAGTCAATATATTTATTTATTTTAAAAAGCCATGATTATCCTTAATAAATTATGTTATATATTTGATTTATTCTATTTAAATATTATATAAGATAAATTTATTTTGGAATATAGTAAATTAAACAGATATATTAACATTACTAAAATAAATCATGTTTTTTTTATAAAATCTTGGTATATTTAAATAAATTTAAAAATATTTTAGTATTAAGAATATTAATAGAGAAATTAAAAATTTAGTATTATAGTTTTTAACGAGGTCGAACGTCAAAAACTGAAAAATATTTCAATCTTATACAAAATATGTCATATGAAATAATTTAGTATTCAAGATTACATATTTAGCGGGATTGAAATATTACAAACTTTAATATTCAAAAATTTATATAATAAAGGATATTGACTAAATAAAAAATAACATTATTCAAAAATTTTAAAGTAAAAAATTTAAAAGATCATATAAATATTTGTATTTATCATACCTCATAAATTTTATGAAATTATCACATACAAAAATATTAATAAAATTTTAAAGTCCGCATTTATGCGGGCCAACTACCTAGTATCAATTATAGCTTTATGAATTACCTCTGAGATAGGTTTTCTTTGATTTTGAAAATTCAGTTAATTCCTCATCTTCCAAATCCGCCAACCAATGAAAGGAGCTAGATGATATTTTTGACCTTGAACCTCTTTGCTTAAGCTCTAACACTTGCAAAAAGTTTTTAATAGAAAAGTAGTGTTAATTTTTTCATTTGGTCTATGCCTCAGTAGTGCAAAGTTCAAATTCTCTCTTGCCACTCTACATTTAAACAATGCATGATTTATAGTTTCAGGCATTTCTCCTCACACTTAACAGGTTGGGTCCAATCTTATTTTCCTTTGCTGCAATAACTCTTCTACATGTAATCCTTTTTCACAATTTTTAACCAAAAATGTTTTATTTTCGGTGGCGCACTTAAACCTCCAATTTTAATATGAGGACTTCATCTTCTCTACTATCATTTATTCTTTCATCATACAACACATGATAATCTGTTCTTACAGAATACTCACCATTTTTAAGATCCATTCTTTAGCGTCATTCTTATTTAGTATACTAACTCTTAAAATTTCGAATGTGTTGAATAATCTCTCGATGAATGAGCTGTTGTAGTTTTTCTTCATTCCATGTCCCGCTTCCTGCATATAACAAATCAAAGACATAGAAAGTCATGTTAATATGAACTATAGCTTTTTGTGGTGGTCTTGGTAGCATTGTAAGCAGCCATTGTCTTTCCACTCTTACAGCTTTTCCATTGCCAATACACCATTTAAGTCCCTTATTTATACCTTACTGTATTCCCTTTTTTGCCTGTGATGGTCTACGACCTAGTTCAACATCCATAATTGTAGCTTTTTATGAGAAATATAACCTTAGAAGTCCTTGCAAGGAGAGTATTCGAGTGTTGCAGTGATCTCCGTGTTTGTTTAGTAACCATAGCCTTATTAGAGTCATTATGGTCACTAAATCCATGTCCTCCTACTTTCTTTACTTTTTAAGAGTGTTCCACTTAATCCAAGGAATCTAATACTTTTCTTTTGCTGATGACTAGTGTAAATTAATTGATCTCAGTGACTTAACTTTATTAACAATATACAATTGGTTTTTATACACTTAAGATTTAACTCGGATTAGCACAAAGTCCCTAAACTATAGGAAGTTAAACTTATCTACAAAACCGTATTCTCAAAGATTTAAGAGTTAATAATGTGACTGTTAAGTAATCCCACTTAACCGCTAATGCACCCTCTCAAATTGGAGCGTGGAGATTGCAAACGTCCAACTTGGATGATAAAAAGGTAAACTTGTCTCTATTAAGAGCCTTTATCAAAATATATGCAACTTGATTATCCATACGCACATGTTCTATAATGATAAAACCCTCGCAAACAACATCCCAAACATAATGACAATCTGATTGTATGTGTTTCACTCATTCGTAGAGAATAGGATTAACGGCTATGTGTATTGCCGCTTTACTGTCACAGTAAAACCGAACCGGAAACGAACTGTCAACACCCATTTATTTTAACAACTTTTAGACCCATTTGACCTTACGGAGAGTTGCTACCATGACTCCATATTTTTCCCATGCTAAAGAATGAGAAATTGTATCTGGCTTTTTAGTTTTCCAAGAAATGGATGAACCTCCAAGGAAAACAACATAAGCACTAAGCGAACGCCGAGTTAATGGAGAAGTAGCCCAATCGGTATTACAATATAAAAAGATATGAATTGGCAGCATAAGAGAGCATGAGTCCTTGGCCCGAGTTACCTTTTATAAAATGACCCACTCGTAACGCAACATCCAGTGAACCTCTGTGGGAGTTTGCATGAACTGCAAGAGCATATACACAACATAGCTAAGCTTCGATCTTGTATTAGTAAGAGAGATTGTCCGCCCAAACATCTATATTGGTTAAGATCTTCTAATTACAGACTCTCGACCGTGACAAGATGATTTTGTTCTAAAGGCGTATGAGCTGAAGCAAGTAAGCCACACTCAACAATATGTCCAACGCATACTTGCGTTGGGATAAATAAAAACCTTCAAGTCCACAGTTTACCTCAATATCTAGAAAATACTTCAGCTTCCCCAAAATTCACATGGAAACAACGACCTAGATACTCCTTAAGCGCAGTTAACATGTAGACATTATTACCTGAAATTAAAATATCATCCACATACACCAACACATGAAACTCTATCCCTTTGCACGTGTAAGAAAAGAAGAAATAATTTTTATAAGATTGAACAAAACCAAACTTCAATAAAGAATCTGAAAGCTTTGAAAATCAAGAATGCGGAGCCTGTATAAGATCGTAAAGAGACTTTCGAAGACGACAAACGTTTCCAGAATGAGGAAAACCTAGATGAAGTTTCATGTAAACTTTTTCTTTTAAATCACCATGAAGAAAGACATTGTGAACATCAATTTTATGAAATAGCCAATTTTTACCAGCAACCAAACGTAAAAGAGTTCGAATTGTACAAAATTTTAACAAGCGGTGCAAAAGCCTCACTAGAATCTTCTCCTTCAATCTGGTTATTTCCTTGAGCAACAAGACGAGACTTAAATGTTCAATGGTACCATCCACATTATATTTGATCCAATAAACCCATTGATTACTAATTGCCTTCTTGACTGATGGCAAATCAACTATCTCCCATGTACGAGTTACTTCTAGCGCATCAACCTCTTTATACATGGAGTTATTCCACCGAGCATCTTGTATTGTCTCTTTATTTTTTTGGCTTGGTAGAGACAGAAATATTTGAAAGGAAAACATGAGTGGTGGAGAGAAAAATGTATCGGAGACATAGTCAGATAAAATATAGAGAATGTCTCCTTGGACCTTAGAGAAATTTGATGATGACGATGTGAGAGTGTGAATGGGGTCTTGCGATGTTATTCATGTTGTAAGTAACGTAATCTTTGTATTTCACAGGTTTAGTTTTATCTCGTAAACTATGTCCTAGAAGAAGCTCTGGTACTAAGTCTTCAGCTTGAGTTTCGGAAAAAGGGAATGTTGCAACAACATTCTCTGTCGGGAGAGATTCAGACACAAGGGAAGAACTCTGCGGTTCTACCAGAGAAGATGACTGTTCCAGTGACCGTCAGACGCAACTCCCCCGTCATCAACTTGCGGTAAATAAGAAGTTGTACTCCTCCTATCAACAAGATGAGGTGAAGCAGAGCATGCACTTCTTCTTTCGACACACTGTGGCAGAGCAGAAGAGTACAACAATGAAAACTTGGACCAAGACAGTGAGTTGGTGTATGCATATGGGGAAATATCTTCATGGAACACAATGCCCTGAGAGACAAGAAACTTATTGCACCCAACTTTATAGACCGTCCACCCTTAGTTTTCGAATGGGTATCCAATGAACACACAAACTCTACTCCTCGAACTGAACTTATCTTTATCTTGTGATAAACTATGTATGTAACAAGTCGTACCAAAAACCCGTAAGTGATTATAATCCTATTTCTAGCCAAAGGTAATTTCATAAGGGGATCGACCTTTATGAATAGACATAGGTGTTCAATTGATAAAATACGTACTTGTTAAGATTGTCTCACCCCAAAACTTAATAGGCGTATGATCTTAAAATACTATTGAGCATGCAACATTGAGAATATGTTGATGTTTACGTTCAACCTGGCCATTTTGTTGCGGTGTTGCTACATAAGAGTTTGATGAAAAATCCCCTTTTCTCGAAATATGCCTAGAGACACATGAACTCGGTTCCTTATCAGTTTGAACCATCTTGAAAAATTTATTGAACTTTTTCTCCGAGTATTTAAGAAACTCCATCATCATTCTTCGCACCTCAAATTTTTCAAGAAGCAGAAAGGTCCACACTGCTCTGGAAAAATCATCGAATATTGTTAAAAAATATACTACACCACAAGATGAAGAAACTCGATATAGACCAAAAATATCAACATGAATGAGTGAAAAATATTCTCTGTTTTATTCATACTAACTGGAAAACTTTCACAAGTTTTCTTAGCTCAAAAACATACATCACACGGACTTGATCTACCAAAAGTAGAAGAACTAGGAAGCACAAATAAATCCGAAAAAACTAAAAACGAAGGATGCCCTAATCTTTGGTTCCACAAAGTTTGATCTGAAACACCAACTGTGTTATGAATCTTTACAGTGACAACATCGGTTAAGTAATTGACCCCATCATGCTGTTCACCGGCTCCAGTCAGAGTCTTCGAAAAACAGTCTTGCAAAACGCATGCGACATCAGTAGATGTAGCAAAACAACCATATTGCTTTAGTATCTTAAAGATGGAGATCATTGTGCAATTACGAGAAGACAAAAATAGCATATTAGTGAGCGACAATTTGTTAGAGAGTGATAATTCACCCATACTATTAATAACAGTCTTATTCCCATCGGCAAAATCCTATGAAACAAGGAGGAAATTCTCAACACTGGTTAACATGGAGGCATCTCCTGTCATGTGATGAGACGCCTCAATGTCAAGAATAACATCCTCAAACCACTTCTTACCGGACTATTTATCAGTGGAGCTTGGTTTCATCTTTTCTTGAATAATCTGGGATAAAGCCTTCCACTGATCTACCGTTAAATTGAGAAAAGAAGAGACATGTTAACATAACCAAAACCACGACTTGAACCAACTCCACGACCCCCTTGTTCTCTGTTTGTATGGATCCACCATGTATGGATCCACCACAATGTGAGCATATTTTCTGACAAGAATTTAGGACTGAATTGTCAAATTGTAATATCTTTTTGTAGATGGTGACATGTCTTGTCCGGTAACAAATCCCCCAACATTGACAATTTATTCTTTTGCCTAAGATGCCTTAATCCTTTTCTCTTCACGCACTATCTTGGAGTAAATCTCACCAAGATCGGGTAAAGGATCAAAACCAATGATCATTGTACACAAACTTCCAAAACGAACATCGCCAAAACCCATAACAAACGGATGAATCTTCACTTCTTCTCTTTCTTTAGCATACCCTTTTGCAACTTGACATGTTCATTGAAACACCGGTTGATAAGCTTGTAACTCTTCACATAACTTCAAGAACAATCACGCTCTGTTCTTGTAGAAGACAAGAAACCAACTAAGACTTAAACTAGTGAATTCTCACCTTATTTCTCATCAAAAATCTCTACTTGAGATCTACATAGAGTTGATGAGCGCTTGTAATGTACAAAACTGTGGACTTCACCTTAGGCTCAACGGAAGACTGAATCCACCCCACAGTCATAGAGCTAACCATCAACCAATTGTCATAGTATCATCCAATGGCTTTCTAAGTTACCATTGATAAAGCTCGGCTTCCCCTTAGCTTGTATAGCGTTGAACATCTCTCTTGCCTATTCATTATAATTCTCTCAAAAGAACAGGAGTAATTAAAACTTTGAGATTATTCGAAACTGACAAAGTATAAGGAGAAATTATTGATGTTTCGCTTGACTTTTCAATAGCTTGTTGATTTTTGGTAATTGAAGAACTTCATTCCTCCCCGACCATGATTTTAACAGACATATGCTTCAACTAGAAGAATCAACTCAACTAAATACTTTGTTTTAGACTTAAAAACAGAGCAGAAATTTGAATGGAGCGAGACCGTAATGAAATCAATATGACAAGATATCTGCTTTCGAACTCGAAGAACATAGAAAACTATCAATAAAACAAAGAGCCAAAGGAACTAAAAAAATCGAAACATAGAGAATTAATAACAAAAATACTCTCATAAAGAAAGAACCAAAGAGCCGCAAATCAAAAAAAACATCTTTAACTCTGATACCATGTAGATTAATTGATCTCACTTACTTGACTTTATTAACAATATACAATCAATTTATATAATATAAGAGCTAAGCACAATGTCCATAAATTTAAGAAAGTTAAACTTATCTACAAATATTTACTCTCGAATATACTTAGGAGATAATAACTTGATTGTTAAATAACTCTACTTAACCACCAATAACCACCAAAATCCGCCAACAGTTTGGGTAAATTGTTGTATAAGTTTCTTCGGCGTTAAAAAGTTAGACATGACGTACGTGGGAAGTGTTGTTGCTACAACTTTAATGAGAATTTCTTTGCTAGCTAGAGATAACAGTCTCGAGTATTAGAACATGATTTATGGAGATATTTAGAAAAATTCTTAAAATAATAATAATATTTTATTATAAAGGGTTCGTAAAATATTATTTCTTTTTTTTAAAAGACTCTTCTTATAGAGTCTCCTATAATTATGCTCTTAGTATTCAAGTTTAGGTTCTATCCTCCTCTATTTTATATAGGAGAAGGTGGCTGTTCTATTATCTTGAGTTAATCCTAGATACTTAACAAATCCTCTAGATTTGTCTATATGAGTAAAGACTTTCATTCGTCTTTGAGTAGATTCTGAAGTCTTTTTTACTAAATGTTATTGCAGATTTAGCTTACAAAATGACTTGAAAGATAAATAAGTTTTTTTTGGTCAGAAAAATATAAATAAGTTTTATTTGACATTTTAGACAAAAAGGGCATCGAACAGTATAGCCCATTTATTGTACAAAAACATTAGCCCATATGTACCCACAAAAAATGGATGGATGTAATTATAAACGAGAACTAACATCATAAAATAGTAAATAATATAATATAATATATGATTAGTATGACAAAGATACATGATCAAACATTCAATATATAGTTAATACCACAAATAATCGAAAAATAAGTTGCATCCTCCCAATGCATTAGTACATTACAATATATATCTTTCTACAAAAATCGAAACTATCCGATTCAAGAGAAACCTTATTCAAGCAACAACAACCCAACCAAACAAAAAAATAATCAGAAAACACAAACAAGAAACGGAAACAATATCCTCCACATTTGTGCAGAATAATCAAAAGCTCATTATCAGTTGAATCTCCTGCAGTTTCTCCTGATCTCGCCGGCACTACCGGTGAGCACATCAACGGCTCCCATCTTCCTCATTGCTCTAACGAACTGACGCTTGAAGAAAGCGTTGTTGGACGCATAACGAGCCACAATACCACGAGTCAGTCGGTCGGAAGCGAGCCGTTGGTCAACCTGCAAGACTCCTCTTCGTTTACGGATTTGCTTGAAGAATTGATGGTCGAACCTTAATGGAGTCGACTGGTCTAGTGCCGCAGACGCGCTGTTTGCGCATGTGTTCCTTAGGCTGCATTAACAAGGGAGAAAAAACATTTAGGGTTTTGTTTTTAAGAGTTAGAATAAGAAATTTATAAATGTATGTCAAAACTAATCTACTTAGGTTTCCATTTTCAAATAGGTCTTGTCACTTGTTATAAAAAATGGGTTTAAGAAATCTAACTCGTAGGTATTAATCAATTTAACATCTTTTAATATTTAGAATTGGACATATTTGAAGTATTCAATATTTTTTGGTTAAATTTTAAAAACTTAGAAAGCTTAAAATCTAAAAAAATAATCTTGGACTGGTTTAAAATTACCGGGAAACCAAAGCGGGGTCCATGGATGGATCGGGTCGTCCAGTTCCTTGGAAATTAGTGATCCGGTCATTGAACAGACCACAGTTTCCTTGACCAACGGTGTGTGCACCCATAAGAGCCACAGCATCGAACGCGTTCAGCCCTTTGTTCGTGAAGAAACTGACGGCTCCGGAGACTGAGATTGTCGGACCAGGTAACGCCACCTCAGCATTGCTCGAGACCAAACCATCGCGCCTTCCCGTGGAAATGCTATAGCTCGGGCCTCCGGCTAATGCCACTGAGTCACGTGTGGCCAATGTGATGATGTCAGCGCATGAGACTGTGGAGGGACACACAGCCTCTAACTGAGCCTTGATACGGTCGATGAGATCAAATTCTCTAACACTTCCGTTTGGTCCAGCCGCTTTCTCGGACGGACGAGCACTGGTTGAGTCAATGAGGAGAGATGCATCACAACCCTACACAAAAGCACCCGAACAAAAACTATTAAGATTAGACTATACATAAAATAAAATTAGTGTAATATATTGAAATTTTCTAAAAATGTGCATCTTATGGAAAACCATGTTATTTTCCCAACATATATAATAATTGAAATAAAGTGTGTGAGTTAGAAAAAAGAAGCTAGAATCAAGTGACATGAAGTGTTTGGAAAATGTTTGAGCTATATCAAAATGTTATTTCAGAAACTTACCCTAACGAAGCAGTCATGGAAATGCATACGGAGCAAAGCGGCAGTGACGGTTTGGTCAGCACGGAACCGTTGGCTCACCAGATTGCGTACTATAGTTTCGGCTTGAGGGCATGACTGACTATAAAACCCTGTTCGCAGTTGAGCAAATGCAATCGGAAAAATAAAGAAAATAACAAGAAGAGAAGGAAACTTCATCATTTTTGTTTTGGATGAAGAGCTTTTCTCCCAAGTGTTGGTTTTTCTTTTCGTGGAAAGAGTTGTGAATCCTTTGAGATCAACAAGAACGTATTTATAATACACGAAACCCCTGGAGAAAATAATATTAAATTAGCATAGATTAAATTAGTACATTCGGATATATATTCTGAGTACAAGCGAAAGTCAAAAGCTTTTTACATTAATATTGAAAGAGTTGAGGTCATAAACGTTTGCAAAGGCGTGCGAGCGACTTTGTGAACATTTCGTTGCCATGTTTTTTTTCCTTCGTTGCCATGTTATTTTTATACTTTATATATTATATGCTGTGATTTTAAACCAGCTAAGTCGATATAATAGTATAATTGTAGTTATTGTACATGTTAGATGCCGAAAAAAATGTACATGTTAGATAAAAGTAGCTGTTTCATCGTACACTATCTCGATTTTATTTTTTTTAATTTTTTTGTGATAAACCAGGTATACTAACGCTCCCCGACAGGACAGGGGTCCACGTGTTAGACTATCGGTTACCCGACAAAGCAGGGATCCACGTATTAGACTATCATATCGCTTAGACTAGCCACGTGGGCAGTCAAACGACTATCCACGTGTCGGCTCCTGGACGCTGCAACCCATATGTGAATTCTGCAGTGGTCAAGGCTCGAACCCAGAGGCGAACACTCCAGCTGGAGCTCCTTTACCAATGGATCAAGACAACTTGGTTATCTCGATTTTATTTTCTTGCCACAATGTTAAAAAATTCTAAAATGCGAAAGGTATTTAAAATTATATGATTTACTACAAACAAGTGACTTAGAAAAGTAGGTAATTTTTAAGTTTTATTATAGAAATGGATACTTTCAAAATTTTATTGTAAAAGTAGATAAGTTTTCTCTTTTCAAACTTTTTTTGACCCACTATATCCTTGTCAAGTTTTCTCTCACATATTTTCTCTTTTCTCTGTATTCATTTTTATTTTTTTGTAATGTGAAACATTACATACATTTTCGTATTTATACGTGAGATACAACTTTGTATGCATTAATTCATTGAAGAAATTTTGGCCTTTATGGCAAACTAAGAACTCAGATTTTCGTAGCTAACAAAAAAGCCAATATTCCGCATCTAATTTTTTTTATCAAACATTACAAACTATCCTATTTTTAAAAGTTTCAAATTAAAAAAATCATTTAACAATAAATAAAGTTGATTCGCTAGAACATTTGATAAGAAAAATGTGTAACCATTTTAATAAATAAGTATGTCCAGTTTTGGGTGGGTATAAGCGAAATCAACAAAAAAAAAACTTGAACATTTCTATTTGGCGCAAAAAAATATAGTGAGTAAATAAATGTTTGGCTGAAAAAGTTTAATGGGTCGAATCTAACGGGCTGCAAAATATCAACTGCACACCCAAACCCAATATCCCAACTTATGGCGGAAAAAACCGTTTTGTTGTTGTTTTCAAAAATTAATTAAGTTAAATTAATAGGCATTACAAGAAAACAGATGGTTTGCGACCAAAATAATAGTTACAAAATAGTCGCAAAAGGTCAGTTGCGAATAATTTGCGACTGTATTTTTAAGTCGTTAAAAATTGGTCGCAAAAAGAAAGTCACAAATAGTCGTTCTTTTGCAACTGTTAAAATACTATAAAATGTAGTCATTTATTTGAGAATAAATTATTACTCCTTTTCGTAGTCATATATTGGCGACAATTTAACAACTCATTTTCTTAGTCGTATATTAGCAACTAATTTGTGAATATTATTATATTTCAAAAAATAATAATTATAAATTGTATTCTGAAATTGATTTATAATTGGTTGATTTAAAAGTATGCCGAAAGTGATTTAGAATTAAAATAAACTAATTATAAATTGTATTTATAAATTAAAGTCGCTTTACCATAAATTCTGGTGACTTTCGGGTCGGGTAAAGGGTATCATATTTCTATTACTCGCGGGTAAGGGTCAGGTATCGAGTATCATTTATTTTTAACTATCCGTCTTCGTACCCGACCTGTAAATACCCGTTTCTAATTATTTGTATATTATATAATTGTCTACCATAATAATTATGTATAATCATATATAAAGGATTACTTTAGAAGAANCCTTTAGAAGAAACAATACTATTTATTATATATAAGACTTGAATTATATTTTTAATATATGTAATATTTAAATATAAATTTGTAATTTAGAAATTTTTTAATTTTTTTTTAGGATAATTTTGTACTTGGTTGAATATTTAAGAAAATATATATGATTATGTAAGTATTTAAATGTTAAAATATGAAACAAAATATAAATATTTGAATTTTAAAGGGTTTTCGTTCTTTCGGATACATTTTTTTCAGGTAACAAGTCTGGTCGGGTAANATAGAGAGTACCCGTTTTTCCGGGTACCCGTTTTTTGCGGGTCGGATACGGGTACTAAAAGTCTATTACCCGTAAGGATCGGATCGGGTAGTGGGTACACCAAAAATCAAGGGTACCCAATCCATGTCCACCCTTTAATGAATTAGTCCAAATAAACATTGTACGACAGATTTTTTCAAAATGACTATACTTTAATAAAATAGATTTTTGTTTTAATTTTAGTCATACAACATATTTCAACAACCAATCTTTATATTTTAGTTGAGGAGAGGAAGAGAGAAAATAAGTGTCCAAAGTCTTAGATGACAATTAAAGAGTAATTCAACAAATAGAATAACTACATTAATTAAAAACCGGTTAAAACTATATGTTCATTTTAAAATAACATAATATACACTTTTAGAATAATTATATTTCATAGATTCAAGCATATATTTAATACAAGAGAAATTATAACAAATAAATCAATATCCTAAATTATTTAATTTTTTTTGTAAACAAGTGTTTTTTTTTGTTAAAAACCTCCAATATTATATTAATTTTTTTTGTCAACAATTGGATCGAGAAAGTCCGATCCATAGCCAAATAACCCTACTACGCGGGACAACGCGACTTAGTGGAGTCGAACTCCGGTGGAATAACCGCAGAGATGGACCTTTAACCACTTGACCTAAAAGCACTTCCCTATTAATCACCTACTTTATAATATTCACCTAATCTATCTTATTAAAAGGTAAGACATAGACCTTTTCATGTGTGATTTCTTAAAGTGAACATATTTTAGAAACTTTATTAAATGTATCTAATAAATTAAAATAACTCTAATTAATCATTTACATTTCCAACAAACATATTAGAATATTCTAATATTCTTTACACTTAATCACTATCAAAATTGTAAACCAATATAATTTAAAATCGTCAATTTTCAAAAAAATTAAATATAATTTGTTTTCAAATTTAAAATAAATCTATAAATTTTAAAATAATTATATTACAAGATTATTAATTTCTAAATAAAATTTATTACAAAAATTCAAAAAAAATTATAAAGTGATAAATCTATAACTCTAACGGGTTTTGTTTTACGGTATTTCGGGAATTTGATATTATCCAAACTGAACCCAAAGGAAATACGAAAGTTTAAAAATCTCTAATCTAAACGGAACCCATAATTCGATATAACTGAAAATTCTAAAAGTTTTGAACTTGAACCCGAATCCAAAACACGAAATAACCGAAAGTTATAAATCTGATACTCGAAAAACCTAAACATGATTAATCATATATATAATATTAAAAAAAGACCGCGCGGTTGCGCGGATCAAAACTCTAGTTAGCCTTTAAAAAGTTGGTTTTAATATGTCTATAAATTTTAAATAGTAAAAACATTGAAATAAACATATATTCTAAATTTAATTCTTCTACAAAGTAGATACAAAACTCAATTGATTTTTTTTTTGTTTTTTTCCCTAAAAAAATTATTTTCAGTTAAATATAGAAAATTTGGTACTATATAACGAATGAACAGGAACGAACACACATTTCTACGTTGATTTTTATGCTATGTAATTTTCAAACTGTCACTTACATTTAATAAAAATTACAAAAAGATTAAAACGTAAATTATTTACAGCTACGTATATGAGTATCAATTATACAAAATCTATATTGTGATCTCCCAAAAATTTATAATAAATTAAAAAATTTCAAAATATTATAATCCGGTACTTGATACGAGTCAAATCTAGTTATAATTGAACCATAATAACCTATGACTTGAGGAAATATTTAATCTTCTAATAAGCTCTTTCGTTGTATTGAAAAGACAATTGACCAATAAAGTATATCAATATTTACATCACCATAATTTTTTTTTGATAAAAACATCACCATAATTGTTCATTGTTGACAAGGTTTTTTTATTTAAGCATCCACAAGAAAGCCAATTATATACTCATGAAAAATCCATTAGCCTATATTATTAAAGGTTTCTTACCAATTCTCATCTCTTTACATTGTAAAAAATCAATATAAGAATCCTTTTGAGCCTGGTGTTAAATTTAAGCTTTCTCTTTTTTTCTTGCACTTGAATAAAGCTTTTTATGAGTTATTTTATTTTTCATTTTTATTTTAATAAGCTTATATAAGCATAAATTTAAAGTAGTTACTAGGGTTTGATCCGCGCGATCGTGCTGGTGTTATTTTAATTTATGTATTCACTTTATGATTTATCACATTTTTAATTGTTTGTAAGTTATATCGGTTGCTCATATTGGTTTTGAATGTCGAAACAATCAAATTGATATATTAGATAAGTTATTTGTCATTTGATAATTTTTTGCAAAACATACTACTAATTTGTATATGAATATATCTATTTTCTAAATATACATAATTTATAGGTTAGAATATGCTATGTTTTTTTTTTATTTTTATATGGAGTAAAATTTACTTTATTTACCAAATAATTATAACACTTCCAACACTTACCATAAATATATAATAAATTTTTAAAAAAACTTAAAATATAGAAAATTTTATAGATCCAACTTATGATTGATTATATTTTTCAATTCTTTATAAATTTTTATTAATTATTTACTTAACTATTAACTTTATACTTATTTTTTGTATTCTTATAATTCAATAAATTTTTGTGAACTATATTTATACGTAAATTAGTTTACAAAATTAAGTTAAGAACAAAAATTTAATATGTATATATTCTATTTTGAAGATGATTTTATTGCCAACCTTGAAAATTATTTTATATCAATTAGTTTAATATTAAAAAAAATTTTAAATTAAAAATGAATATATAACATCTAAAGTTAGCGAATCAATTTTTTACTAATTTATCAAAGTTTTAGTTTAGGGTAATTTCATTTTTATTTTGGACAAATTATAAATACAATTTCTTTTTTTTTTAAAAATTAGATGACCTTTTTGTCAAACAAAAAAACATATGACTAAATATAAATTTTTACAGTTTAGATAAATTAGTTTTATAGGTTTTTTGATTTTATCACTTTTTATATAGTTTTGTGAAATATTTTATTTTGAAAATACTAATATTGTATTATTATTATTTTTAATAAATATAGTTAATTAAGTTTATTAAGAATTAAAATAATAACTAATATTTAAGCAACCCAAATGTTATAATTTTCTAAACCATTGTATTTGATAGCAATTTTGGTATATTAATAGTGAAAAAATATTTTCGTTTGATTAGATGTTAAATTTTGTGAATTATTATTGACATATATAAAAGTTATAATTATGATAAATGTTAAAATCTATAGACACTATTAATGAATTTATTAGGTTCAATGACATTTTACGTAATATATCATATCATATCAGTGTTATTTTAAAAGATATTTTTAAAATATCAGAGACATTAGTAGCCACGACAAACATACACCTTTTTTTTCTTGGTTGTCTACTACTAAGTCTCTTTTTGAAGCGTTGTTGGAAATGCATATTAAAGAGAATAACTTACCTCATGTAATGCATATATTATGCCCACGATGGCCTTATGTGTCTAATCATCTATCAGATGATGATGGGAGGGTGATACTTATATGGAAGCATCCATGCTCAGTTCAAGTTCTTAACCATACCAGACAGTTCTTGACCTGCAAAGTAAAGATTGGTGCAGAGTCAAGTTTCACGGTTACGGCGGTTTATGCCTTTAACTTTATTTTAGAAAAGAGCTAATTTATGGAAATAGCTAATTTACACACAATAATCACTTATCTCAGACTTTGATGCTTGGATGATTGCTGGTGATCTGAATTAAATCATGTATCCCTCTGAGCATTCTTCTGCTTCCATGAACACTTACTCTAGGAGTATCTGATCTGAGGTTTTTTGGTTCTTACCATACTTGGACAAACAACCAGCCGGATGATCCAATTACGAAAAAAGCTAGACAGAGCTTTGGTGAATGACAGTTGGTTGCAACATTTCCCTCAAAGTGTTGCTGACTTTAAGTCTCCAGTATTCTCATATCATTTTCCTTGCGTGGTCAATCTCTCAATTCGCCTGCCTTCTCCGGGATCTAAGCCATTCAGGTTCTTCAATTTTCTTACAAAGCATCCCAACTTCAAGCAAGTAATCCTTAAAAATTGGACAAGTATGGGAGGGAAGACCATGGATCTATCACAATTTTGCTTCAAGCTAAAAAGGCTCAAATTACCTCTAAAATTACTAAGCAGAGACAATTATTCAGCTATTCAAAACAAAGTGGATGTTTCCCTCTCAGATTTAGAGGTTGTCCAGCTAGTAGCTCTTAAAGATCCCTCCACTCAATCCTTCAATCTAGAAAGAGCTTCACACAAAAAATTTTTGTTTCTCAGATTAGTCGAAAAGTCTTTTCTCAGACAAAAATTCTGAATTAACTGGTTAGGAGAGGGAGATCAGAATACTGCTTTCTTCTGCAGAGCAGTAAAGTCAAGGAATTCTTACAATTCTATTAGAAGCTTCACTGATTCTCATGGGCATACAACTTCAGTTCCAATTGAAATGGGAAGTATTGTTGTAGATAATTTCAGATCCCTCTTTGCTCCCTATGTTCTTCCTAAGATTGACGCTTCTTTTCTCTGGCTAAGAGAGCTTAATCCATTCACTTGTTTCTCAACCATGAGTCAAGTTTTGTCTTCTGTCCCTACTCATGAGGAAATAGCAAATACATTATTTAAATTGAATCCAAACAAGGTACTGGGCCCTGATGGATTCACATCAGGATTTTTCAAAGCATCTTGGGAGTGCTTGAGTTCAGTGCTTACAGAAAGTATCATGAAATTCTTCGATACAACCTTTCTCTCTTCATCAGTGAATGTTACCATCTTTTCTCTATTTTCAAAGAAGCCCGGGGCTACTGCAATAACAGAATTCAGACCTATTGCATGTTGCAACACTGTTTATTAGTTAATCTCAAAGTTTCTAGTGAAAAAAGCTTAAAGTAATCTTGCCTAAAGCTATCCTACCAAATCAAACAGCATTTATTCAGGAAAGACTACTAATAGAGAACACCTTGTTAGCCTCAGAGATTGTGCACAACTATCATAAATCAAAGGGTCTTAAGAGAATTACTATAAAGGTCGATATAGCTAAGGCTTTCGATACTGTGAGATGGGAGTTACTTATTAACTGTCTGCGAATTATGAGGCTGCCAATACAATATATTTCATGGCTAGAAGCTTGTATTCACAGCGCCTCCTATTCTATCAGATTCAATGGGCACATAGTTGGGTACTTCAAAGGTAAAAGAGGGCTGAGACAAGGTGACCCCTTGTCACCTTATCTATTTTTCCTAGTCATGAACTGCTTAAGTCTCTCATTAAACAATGCAGTAGCATCTGGGTAGCTTGGTTATCACTACAATGTAAGGAGGAAAACTTAACTCACCTTAGCTTTGCGGATGACTTATTGATCTTTTGTGAAGGCTCTCTGCAATCAGTCAAAGGAGTCATCTCAGTTTCGAAGGACTTTGAGAAGAGGTCTGGCCTTGCTTTAAGCATCGAAAAATATGCCTCTTTTCTGCATGTCTCTAGGCTCAAAAAACTGTTGATGTTGTAAATGACAATGGTATTGCCACTGCCTCTCTACTAGTTAGGTATTTGGTTGTCCCCTTGAGCACAAAAAAGCTATGATCAACAAATTGTGGTTTTCTGTTGCAAGCAATAAAAAATAGAGTAAACTCCTAGTAAAAAATTTTTTTTATCATACGCGGGCAGATTACAACTTATCTCGACAATTGTGGCAAGGATTTCAAACTTTTGAGCTAGTACATTCATTTTACCTGTCGGGGTGATTGATGAAATCAATTATGTATGTGCAAGATTTCTCTGGAAATGTAATCTAGAGGGTAGAGCTACATCTAAAGTATCTTGGGATTCTATGACCTCTCCCAAATCTGAAGGAGGGTTAGGATTAAAAAATCTGAGAGTTTGGAACATAGCCTACGCATTAAAGATGATCTGGCTGCTTTTCGTCAAATAAGATTCAGTTTGGGCTTCTTGGTTCATCTCGGAAATCGTACAATGGAATGTAATAATCTGTGGATTATTAATACCAAGCATAAATATTCATGGCTAGCAAATGAGCTCATTAAATTAAGGGGAGAAATTTATACATGGATTTAAGCTTGTGTTGGGAATGGAGAGAATACCTTCTTTTGGATTGAAATTGGTCTCTTTTCGAAAACATTGCAAACTATCTCATGGCTAGGAATTGTAGAAGGTTGGAAATTCCTCAAACTGCAACTCTTAGAGATCTCTGGAATGGTGTACATTGGTTGTTACTTGCAGCACGTTCAGAGAACCAAGTGAATGTTTTGTCATACCTTTCCAATTTTTCATTCTTGGAGCAAGAGGATAGCTATGAATGGCAGCCTAATGGTATACGCAGGGGGCACTATGCTACAAGTGAAGTTTACAATCTTCTATTGGAAAGTAAACCGGAAGTTACCTGGTTGAGAGAGGTTTGATTCTCTGGGGGTATTCCTTGCCATAAGTTCCAGATATGGCTAGCCTGTTGGAACCGATTGCTCACTCAAGACAGGTTATTGAATTGGGGTCTTGTTTCAGATAACAATTGTTTCCTCTGTAATGCAGAAGCTGAATCTCAAGATAATATTTTCTTCCAGTGCTACTTCTAGAATCAAATCTTGTGGACACTTTCTCGGCGTGGTGGACTTCAATTTGAGCAACGATGGGAAAGAATATTGAGTAATCTCCGAACAAGAACCTCCGATAAAGTCCATAGGCGGTTGTCGCTTCTGGTTTGGCAAGCCTATATCTACCATATTTGGATGAAAAGAAACAATCGTCTTCTTCAAGAGATTCAGGTCGCTAGACATCATCATCAACGAAATAGACATGTAGATCAGAAGCAGAATAACTAACTATATAAATCGAAACGACGAGTGGGCTTATTTGTTACTACAAGCGTGGTTTGATACAAGGTAATTACAAGATTTGGATTGGTGCTCCCACAAACTCTCTCCCTCACGAAAATTGGTTGACAAAAACAATCGACACAACATTATTCTATGGTGAAAGAGGAACTGTGCAACTCCTAGGAGATGAAATAATTGGGTTCTTGGGCCATTATTACCTTTGACAAGTTTTATCTACATGTTTTTTGGGCTTCAATCATTACCTATGGACTTTGTAACCAACTTTTTCATCTTAACTTTAAATAACAAATATCTTATCAAAAAGAAAAAGATATTTCTCTTTTAATCTAGAATTAGATTTTGACCCGCTTCAATGTGCGGATTTATTTTTTAGATATAATCTAATAAAAAAGAGATTTAAAGATGATATGCGTTTTTATTATAGATAAACTATAGTAAAAAACAAAAACTTTCATTACTGAAACGTATTAACAATATGGATTGTTGATGTCAAAATAAAAATTAATTTATGTTACCATATATCTATCTCACAAAAAACAATGATACGATTACAAAGTCAATTCATTTGCATTATCATTGTCGGGTTTCTTATTGTAAAATTAATATAAAATGTTATAAATACATAAAAATTTCTTATATTAAAAGTTAATATAATTTTAATTTTCGTAGATTTATATTTCAATTTTGTTTCTATGAGCAATATGCAATATTATTAAAAGCGGAATGGTCGGGAGGTCGGACCGAGTTCGACCGCAAACTATGAAAATATACAAGTTGGGTCAATAATAAATTCAAAGAAAATTAGACCGACTAAAAGACCAGATTAAACATGTTAAAACCGACACCGACGAACTGTTGAATCGGATTCGAACTAGGTTCAATTCTTAAACATGAATTTTAATTTATTTTATGAAATATTATATTTTTTGGAAAAAATTACGCTTTTAATTTTTGAAGTATTATAATTTAAGCGTTTTGTATAATATTTTAAAATAAAATTTATTCTCAACTATAATAGTATTTTAAAATAATAAAAATATTATTAAAAATTAGGTTTTAAAGTTGAAATCCACGAAACTATAACCCGTAAATTTAAAATTTAGATTAAAATCATTATTGGTTATTGAAGAATGATGAGCTAAAACTAATATCATCCACATTAATCTAATTTTTTATAATATCACGTAAAATAACGTTTTTAATAAATATTATAATTTTATCATGTTTGCAAATATAGTAATTAATATTGAAAATTTTAATAGAAGTAAAATATTTAATATTTAACTTTCAATGTTCAATGAAAAAAGAAAATCTACTTATTTATGTAAAATAGAAAATTTTCTTACACGAAATAAGAAATTTTAAATTCTTGACACACGTCAATAATCCGATTGACTAGTGACACATGTCGAAATCTCGTGAGTTATAATTCGACGATGTATGAAGTTCACGTCGAACGCGTTCCGCTTTATATAATAAAATTTGTAAAAGCATCATTAAACCCGGTTGAACTTGTCAGACCAAGTCGACCCACAACCCAAAAAATTATCTAGTTCTGTTACCGGTTTGGTTTTAAAAACATTAAATATTATACATATTTAATTATTTCAATATTTTCATTTTGTAATTGTTAATTAATGAATTTTCTTTTAAATATTGTTTTTTATAAGTTTTCAAAAACTAAAAGAATAATCATCCACTAATTAAATAAATTATTAGCTGAACTAATGTACTGAATAATCAAATTGTTAGACGATATATTAGTTAGCATAATTAATATTGATATATGAGCCCAAAGTTAGTAATATCACACGATAGAAAAAGTTGTATGTTTTTGTTTTAATAGTATATATAGAGTTACTATTTTCAAAAAATCTGATGACTAAATTTTTTTATAGTTTAAATAAATTATCTTTATAGGTTTTTTTGATTTTATCACTTTATTTTTATTTTTATTTTTGTGACATATTTTTATTTGAAAATACTAATATTGTAATATCATTATTTTTGAAAATATAGTTAATTAAATTTATTAAGAATATGTTATAATTTTTTAAACCATTGTATTTGAAATAAATTTTGGTATATTAATAATGAAAAATAACTTTGGTTTGTTTGGATGCTAGATTTTAGGAATAATATTAACATATATAGAAATTATATTAGTTATAATTATAATTAATGTTAAAAGACATAAATACCATTAATGAATTTGTTAGGATCAATAACATTTTACGTAATATACCACAACATATTAAAATTATTTTAAAAGGTATTTCTATTTTAATATAATAGATGTAAAGAGAAATTAAAGTATAACAACAAAGAAAAAACGGAGAAAGTGCTTGAATACCGTAACTACTCGAAATACCTACCGTTTTTTAATCCAAAACGGAACTAATCCAATTTTCATATTAATTTTAGGTATTGAACTATACATTTTTAAAATTGATATGTTGTATAATATTTTTATTCTAAAACTTTTTAGACTTTTTAGGAACATTCTAATTTTTTTCATGTTTTTGCATAATTTAAATGGGTATCCGAACTTGCAAAGATTCAAAACGAACTTGCAAATATCCAAACTAATCCAAATTTTATAAATGCCCTAATGGGACCTAAGCCGAAAACCCGAAAGCCGAATTGAAGCCAAACTGGTATCTGAACGTCCGCCCCTAACTATCAATTTTAAAATGTTTTAGTTGATCAAAATATACTTTTTTCAGAAGTAATTTCGGTTGTAGTTAAGATAAACTAGATGGTTCTCTGCGCAATGCACAGATAAATTATCGTCAAAAAGTTAATAATTTCTTTGATTTACTATAACTAATGATTTTGTTTTGGTCAGGATATAATTAATGATTATGACTTTAACAAAATTTACTAACTTGTTTTTTTGATATACTTCATTATTCTCTATAGTTTTTCATTGTATTTCAAAAGTTGAAATGTTTTCTAAATTATAAAGAAAATTTGGGGTCCTTCAAACTAAATATTTTTATAATATAATTTAATGCAAAAGTATGTTTATGGATAACTTAAATATAATTTGAGAAAAATTGAAATTATATATGTGTCGTATAATATGCATTATATAGAAAATCATTTCATAATTTTTTAGATAAAAAGTTATTATCATGATGACATAGGGTGAACTTAATCCTCAATTAATGTATAAATTAAATTTGCGTGCTTTTGTGATATACATCATTATTCTCTATAGTTCTTTTTGGTTGAAAGTTAATTTGATGAAGATATTGTCAAGTTAAGTCACAATTATATCTAGAGGATTATGAAGTGGAATATTTAAAATATAATTATTATTATAACAAATCAAATTTCATAAAAGTGATATGATATATTTTTTGCTGAAACTCATCATGCTTAAGATATGTGAC
Source organism: Anastatica hierochuntica (assembly GCA_900406275.1). Lineage (NCBI taxonomy): Eukaryota > Viridiplantae > Streptophyta > Magnoliopsida > Brassicales > Brassicaceae > Anastatica > Anastatica hierochuntica. The sequence goes on from OVAN01000457.1 coordinate 59,178, forward strand.
AAAGTCACTTCATAATTAATTTTATTATATCTTATTCAACTATTTATATTGTTGTTCTAGTTTTATAATTTTTTATTAAATATGTGTATGACAAACTTTTGAGATCTAACTACTAAATAGTTTTGGCAACAACTAATTTTATTCAAAGAATTGAGGTTGCGATGTCAGTTTTTCTTAGTTGCAATCAAATCAATTTAAAGCCAATCAAATTACCTTAAATTGTCATGTCATAATGTTTTGTTAAAAAAAATTGTGGTGATGACATGTGACAAACTTACTTCTTAATTAATGTATAGGAGATTCTTTTTAGTTGAAAGCTAATTTGATAAAGAAATGTGTCAAGTTAAGTTACAATTATATCTAGGGGATTATTAAGTGGAATATTAAAAATATAATTATTACTATAACCAATCAAATTTCATAAAATTTTATAAAAGGTTTATGATATATATTTTTTTGTTGAAACTCATCATATTGAAGATATGTAACAAAATCATTTCATAATTAATTTTATCATAGTTCATTGAAATATTAAACAACAATTATAATTTTATTCAACTATTTTTTATATTATTAGTTCTTGTTTTATAATTTTTTAATTAAATATGTATATGACAACCTTTTGAGATCTAACTACTAAATCTTTTTGGCAAAAACTAATTTTATTCAAAAAATTTAGGTTGCAATGTCAAATTTTTTTAGTTGCAATCAACTTAATTTAAAAACAATCAAATTACCTTAATTAATGTATAGGGGATTGTATAATATTTTTCTATTTTGAATTAACATAAATAAACAAATAAATTATGATGTTGAGAAAAAAAGAAGATTAATTTACAGAAATACACTTAAAAGGAAAAGAAATTT